>JXSR01S060369.1:103959-123063 GCA_000969725.1 Ophiothrix spiculata | reverse complement strand
AACATGCATGTTTTATGCATGTAATGTTCCAAATTCCTGCATGTTCTGGCATGAAAATAGCTTGTTGCATGCTATTTTCTAGCATGCCGCATGGTCATTTTTAGCATGCAACATGCTAGTTTTTAAGCATGCAACATGCATGTAAAAATGCATGCCATTTTCGTAAGGGAGTGACCATATATATTTAGCCTGTTCAAGTTTGTCGAAAGTTATCTCATTAAAGGACAAAGGATTTTGTAAACTAAATCGTAAATGACAAAAGAAGTATCTAATTAATTTTACCGCACAAAAGAAGCCTGTCAATTAAAGTATAGGATAGGCTATTGTCTTCGACTTAAGCAAAAATGTCCAGAGGTTTTTAGTTTTATCGTGTAAACACAAAAGGATTGTTAAGGATTGCAATTTCTCAAGTGGGGATTATCTATACTTATTGACTCCAGTGAATAGAATAAGAAATGTGTTAACAAAATATTTTACTATGGATTACAAAATTCATAGTTATGCACGGACAGAACATTTGAACTAGCTAATTGTACCATATGATTTCAGCATCTCAATATCTAATCTTATTTACATTACAAGGCATATTTGAGGAGGAGAAATATATGCTTAATCCCAAAATATATGGAGTAGTTATCGATTGCCCATCATCAAACATGCATTAGTATTAGAAATACATTGGAAGCTATTGGAAAACTTTAAAGAGCAAATACTTGTTGCACCATATGTATTATTGCCTATGAAAAAGTAAAAACCAGTCCTAAATGTTTCTTTTATTTCTTATATATTACCGCCATGATTTGCACTCAACCAGCATTAATTGTAACTTATTATTTTGGAAAAAAAGTATACTTTAGGTCCTATCAAAAACTTAACCCAAATCCTTAACCCTAACCCTACTCCCTCACCCTAACTCTAGCCCTTACCCTAACCCTTACTCATATTTATTATCAAATATTGGATGGGACCTATAGAATACTTGGTGCTCTTTTTCGTCAGGGAGAACAAGCTGTAGAGAGACAGGAGATCTTCCTTGTGGACTTTTTTGAAGGAGCATAGGATATATGGCCTTTTATTGATTTCTTACTGCTTTTTGATGTCAGAATTGATAATATATGTTTTCTTTTTTGTTTGTCAGGGAGAACAAGCAGTACCTACCGGAGAAATGGAGGATCTTCCTTGTGGACTTGTTTGAAGGAGCATAGGACATAGGAGCCTTCCTATTAGTCACGTAGCACGTTTTGATGTCAGTATTGATAATATATATTTTGTTTTTTGTTTGACAGGGAGAACAAGCAGTACCCACAGGAGAAACGGAGGATCTTCCATGTGGACTTGTTCTACGGAGCATAGGATATAGGAGTCTTCCCGTGGATCCCAGAGTACCTTTTGATGCCAGGAAAGGAGTGATACCAAGTGATGAAGGCAGGGTGTCAGGGGTTGAAGGTAGGTGACAGAACATAAGGTTGATTCAAAGTATCTTGTTGCTATTTTGTGTAGAATTGGACCAGATGATATCAGTTACTTTTTCATAAAATTGTATCCTTCTGGTAATGGTGTTCCATAACCCTAACACGTCACAGTCCAACAAAATCCAACAAGCAAAAATCAAGAAATTCGCATAAGTCCAAATACGTCATAGACCGGGGATACGGATGTGCACGAAAGTGCTGCCATGGCAGGCCATACTCGGTGGCGTGCCATAGCTGGACATTGGAACGGGATGCGAGAGGTCAAGGGTTCAAATCCCAGGGGAAACGGGAAATTTTTGTATGACGTATTCGGACTTAGATAGTTTTTAAGCATTTGGGAGTTAGGGTTAAGACAAAAATCTTAGTATAGGTTTCATGGACATATGGCAGACAAGTTTTGTATTTCGTCGTCCTAAGTAAGTTCTATTTCCCATAGTAAGAATATAGGCAACAGTCTATTTCAGAGTGACAACATAATCCTACTCATTTGTATGGGGTAAAGGCCTTGTCAATTGGCTCAGTTTACAAGTGGGCATTACTTCTTAAAGTATGAGGTGTACTTGTGGGAAGAGCTATCACGGATCTTACTGCATAGAGATGTTAGCAAACAATAGTTAAGAAGTGGAATTCAAACAAGATGATAGCAAGACATTTAAAGAAAAGCAAGATACGTGTGTCTATGGACTTAATGTACTGTGCTTTTAGAGTAAATAAGGGGACATTTACAAGGTGGTATCAAAAAGTTTTAAACTTTGTCATGAAGAAATAGAGCCAGGAATGTAATATTATTATGAGATCCTTAAGACATCTCTACATAGTCATTGTGCAAAGTAATGCATTTTTCCCACTTTTAAATAACTGTGCATAGACCATTATTGTAGAGATCTTCTCTATCAACATTTTCAGGTTGGCCTTGTTTTATCACATCATTGTGACGGCATTTATTGATCGATTCCTATAATTTGGGTCTCAATTGAGAGAGGAAACCCTACTCTATACTATGCTATCAAACAATAAATTTGGACGAGTCATCATAGATTTTCTGGGCACTGTAACCGTTCAAGTACAGGGCCTAAATCATGCCACATATCTCAATTGTCTCTATACAGGGTATGTGGTAGGAGGGCAGGTTGCTGACATCTAATGCCTCCTGTAAAGAAAGTAAAGCTACCTATGAAACCATTTTTGCACAATAATGTATAAGGACATGTAATTATTCTGACAAAATGTCTTCAAACTATCTCTTTCCCTCCTAGTTTTAAACTTGTTGATACTCTCCCGTATTTGTACAATCCTAAATCAGGACACTCAATGGCCATGGGGCCAAGAAAGTCCTAGTTTTGGCTATTTTTGAGGTAACAAAGACATTGTTTTCATACTTAAAATGTTTTGAAGGCTGCAAAAACATTTAAAGTACTGACTTTTATATAGTCTATAGCCTGGAATGACATGCCATATACTGGCTATGAATAGGAAATTTTACAATAACACATTAATTCTATAGTAAATGATTTTTCAAATCTCACGATACACTAAATTGAATACGACAGGAAGCATGGTCTTATCTCCTAATGATGTCAAGTATATATAGAACGGAAATGAAGTGCATTATTATATTGATAATTATCAGATCCCTTAGGCATGAGCTGATTACACTCTGTTACTTCCTTCATTATTTGTGTCATATGATGCATAAAAAGGTAGTGGCACGGCTTGTCGGGGTGCCCATTTCTCATTCGAAGCGATTAGGCCAGACTATAATGTTTTATTACATTTGTGATAAGGGGATTGTCACACCTGTTTTTCCACAAGTCTGTTACATCCCTGACACTGAAAAATTGCAATAAGGTTAGTGTGCAGATGTTTCTGTCACATGTAGAAATCCTCCTTTTAACATTAACCTGTACCCTCCTATGTACTACATAATACTACAGGCAGAAATCAGGAATTAGCCCAAGTCTGAATATGTCATAGACCGCGGATATGAATGGGCACGGAATTGCTGCTGAGGCAGACCACACTTGGTGGCTCTCCAGAGCTGGACATATGATCAGGATGCCGGGGGTCAGGGGTTCGAAACCTGGGGGAACCAGAAATTTTTGTATGACATTTTCGGACTTACACAGTTTTTAAAAATGCGAGAGTTAGGACAAGCTTCAAGGTAGGGATAAAATTAAAGAAACAAAACTAGACAATAATAGAACTTCAATTATTTCCACAATAAAGGAGGTTTCAAACCTGGCATTATATAAAACTTGATGTAAATTTTCATCTGTATAATCTTAATTTACTTCATTCAGCAAATGTATAGATAAGTCCTAGTTGTTTTGGTTGGAGTGTGGGACTTGTTTTAGTTCTCTATTGAAGAGTGGGTAAAGGCCAGCATATTCCACATAAATAGTTTTGATTTGTTCAAAACTAAAATTGAACATTTCTAAAATGTAAGATATATTTTCAGCCAAATCTTCTCTAAAAGTGCTATTTTAAATGTTATATGTCATAACTTAATAATACTTTATTTCCCGGTAGTAAGAACATAGGCAACAGGCTTTTACAGATAGACAACCTGATCTTGCTCATTAGTATGGGATAACGGCCTGTCAGTCGGCTCAATTTACAAGTGGGCATAGCTACTTGAGGATTGAGTGCACTTGTGTGAAGAGTTATCACGGATCTTAATGCATAGAGGTGTTAGCAAACAAGAGTAAAGAAGTGGAAATCAAACAAGATATCAAGAGGACATTGAAAGAAAAGCAAGATATGTGTGTCTATGGACTTGTAAGCTGTATGCTGCTCTTTTAGCTAATTTAAAAAAGGCATTGGACATGTTCAGCATATGATATTTTTATTCCTTTGTTTTTTAAATTTTCCCCTAAAAATTTTGATTGGTCAAATGTGCATCATATAGTATGGAAAAGTTGTACCTACTTCTTAATTTTTCCTGTGGTAGTTCAAAATTTGTATACTTTGCCAATAAACTATATGCTTCTTTTATAAACTATATGCTGCTCGTTCAGCTGATTGTGATCATCTTGCCTTGTATATAAAACAAATATTGAATGTTTTATAGGGATATGGTTAACTTAATATATTTTTGGCTTGATTTCAAAACCATTTCTTGCATATAGCAAACGTGATGTCTTCTAATTCTTTGGATTAGGAGATGGAAGAGAAACATGGCTTGATTTAGAATTGACCATTCTTTTCCTCATACTTCTAGTCTAGTTAGTAGGGTATGGCACTAGCAATGCCAAGGTCCCAGGTTTGAATTCTAGTAGTAGAAGTTCAAATAATGAACTAATTACCCAATACATTTGATCTTTTTCTATGTTCATATATATCTAGCAGTGTTTGACCAGATTTATCTTATTTCAAAGGTGTATTATTATCTAATTGCAAGGAGATTAGTGTCATTCAACATCGTTAGAGATTTGCACATTCATTGAGTTTTCTACATGTCATAAGTGATTGTTCCTATAAAATCTGCATATTTTTTGGGCCAATCCACTCTTATCAAGAATAACTAAAAAGGGAAAGTATGTATAGCTGCATAGGGCAGTGGTGAATGTAATGAAATGGTCCTATCAGCAGCTTAAAGTGGGCCATTTAGCATGGCAAAGCAGAACGACAAACAATAAAACATTCTGTTCAAAATAGTTTGGAGTGCCAGGTTGTCACAATTTTAGCAATTCTGGCACTAAATGCACTAGTTGAAAAGCACCGTCCTGGATGATAACCCAACTGTAACATGAGAGCCTGTCTGTTCTTCTGGCTAGTTCAACAAACAATAGCCAACCACCCAAAACTTACAAGAACTGGCAGACAATCACTGGTTGACTTTTGAAGCAATCCCTTATAGGTTAATAAATGCACATTTCATGTGTCAAGTGAAATGAGACAAAATCAATGCACGAGCAGTCAATTTTGATGCATCCAACTCAGGAGGTCTGTAGGGGCTGAGTGCATAATTTACTGCAAGTGCATTGATTTTGTTTCCTTTTACGAGCATAATGGAATGCAAATTTAATAACCTAATTCATACACGATAGAAATTAAGTTTGCATTATTACACACTGTTTAATGTTGAGGTTTGGATCACTAGCTCTTGAAATGGTTCTTCCTGCTTCCTGAAGAACCATACCAAGCTACTGACATTACAGAGAGAAATTTTGAACAAGTTTTTACATTCTAGTAATTAAGCTTGAACCGATGCATCGTATCAGCCATTGTATCGGGCCGATATTACACCCTATCGGCAAAACATCGTATCGGTAAAATCCCCTGTCTTTGTCGATGAATTTTACACCGATGTTTAATGGTTCGATAAACTTGTCTTAGAATCATAAAATGCTGTGTAAATACAGTAAGCTTGTAAACGAAACAAGTTTGTACCAGTACACGAACGCAAGATTCGTGTTACGTAAGAAATATGCGGTAGACGAAAACACAAAACAAACGGAAGCTGTCCGATAAAATGTCATTTTATCCTCACAAAAAATTGTCATATGCGCTTCGATCAAAAAAATGAACTTGTTTTGTTTATGTTATTACCATTGCCACTAGATGGCGATGTTCCTAACTTCATAAACTATGAACTATCACGCTTACACATGCGCAATTGCGATTTGACTGGTTACTGCACATAACAAGATGGCGACTTTAGCGGAAAAATTTCACCAATTTAAACCTTGATTGATGCGGGTTTTGTAATTTTTTTTTTGAAAAAGCTCTTTCGGGTATTTTAACAGAACATTTAATGAACCGAATTCTAAATATTTTATTCAAAATATTACTTGAAAATGGATTGATTTGACCTCTAGTTAGTACAATTTACCTCATTAGAACGACCGGTGTTAGTAATAGTATTAGTGGAATGAGTGCCAGCACAGCGGGAAATTGGTCATCAATGCACTAAAACATTGGTATGGGATATCGTATCGGCAAGGTGACAGATACAAAACATTGGCATATCGTATCGGAAAGGAAATGAGCCATCGGTTCAAGCTTACTAGTAATAACAATAAACATACCATGTAGAAACAACTTTCTTACACTCATGTGACAAATCTTGATATGTGTTCATACGTGGCCTATCTTGACTACTCGGGACTTTGGCATCAATCACGGTTCAGTTCAAATAATTTTTACTATAGATTAAACGGGGACAGCTCGCTAGTCCCGCCAGTCCGACGGCTTGCTAGTCCGACGGCTCGCTAGTCCGAATTTTAATTTAGGCTCGTCAGTCCGAATTATGAAAAAGGCTCGCTAGTCCGAATATCAAAAACAGCTCGCTAGTCCGAATTTTAAAAAAGGATCGCCAGTCCAAATTTAAATAACAGCTCGCTAGTCCAAATTTCAAAATAAGCTCGCTAGTCCGAATTTTAAAATAGGCTCGCTAGTCCGAATTTTAAAAACAGCTCGCTATTCCGAATAGGAGAAAAGGTGTGCATATTTCTATTACAGTTTTTCAAAATTCGGACTAGCGAGCTGTTTTCAAAATTCGGACTAGCGAGCCTATTTTAGAATTCGGACTAGCGAGCCTATTTTAAAATTCGGACTAGCGAGCCTATTTCGAAATTCGGACTAGCGAGCTGTTATTTAAATTCGGACTGGCAAGCTGTTTTTAACATTCGGACTAGCGAGTTGTTTTTAAAATTCGGACTGACGAGCCTATTTTCATATTCGGACTAGCGAACCCTTTTCAAGGTTATATTTTCCCTATTGAATAACGTTTCGGACTAGCGAGCCTTCGGACTAGCGAGCTTTAGGACTGGCGAGTCGTCGGACTGGCGAGCGAACCGATTAAACACCCCCTTAAACTTGACATGTGTTTTGACAACAAGAGTTGTAAGTATAACAGATCCAAAATAATAATTCAAATAACAAGTTACAATTTACAAGGAGAACAATTTACATTTATTTGAATAATATATTATACAATAACAACAGTAACTTTCAAAGATGACACTCTGCATCTGCTATATTAATTCCTATTCATTTGAACTCCCTTGATAAATGCAAAATAAATAGCCAATTCGACTCTACAGCTCATTATTAAACTTAAGTACTCTTAACCTGCATCTTTTAGCCTATATTAGGTGATTTGTTGATGTTTGCTCCTACTTAATGCAGCGCTTTTTGAGACAAACAAGAACATTTCCATTTTTAAGGAGATCAATATGCATATGAATACTCTTAAATGTCATATGTGACCGTTCATCTCAAAATTGTCATAAATATGGCCTCTTGTGTTTTCTGCTTTTTCAAACATTTGCCAAGACCATGCTGTAAAGATTAAAATAACACCTCATTGAACATCACTTGAATCCAAGAAGTCAAGTTATGGTTTGTCAAAGGATGTCATATGTTACAGGTTAAACTGGGATAAGTAAAATCAAAAATTAGTAAGCCACATATTTTCAATGTAGGGTCCTTAAAAGAAATATATTTTTCATATTTCTAATTATTTTTTGAAGTGAAACTTATCAAATGTTTTGAAGCAAACACAAAGATTGTGAATTTGCTAAACAATCAATTTTGCCAAATTATGACCTTGCACGTGTATTTTCGTTTGTAGTGCAAAATGAAGTTTGATGCATTTACAGCTGTTTGTGATTAACAGGCACATACAGAACCTTCAGAGAATATAGATTAACAAAGTATTACTACAAAGTGCTACATCTCTCTGATTTTGTAAATTTACAAAGTCTTGGTACATTTTGTTGATGGTTCCCAATATTTTTATGTCTATGTTTAAATGCAACTGATTTATGGAAAATTTCTGACTTTTCTGAAGCCTTGAAATGATATAGGCTTAAAATACTGAGCCAAAATTAAATTCTAATATATCAAAATCAAATCATTCTTTTCTTCAAATTGTGTATTCCGATCACTATCACTCGTAAAATCAAATTGGAGATTTCAATACCAAATAAAAGCTCATAATTTTCCTCATAACCCCTGTACACACTTTTATTATATTTCGTTGAAGAGATATAGTGCTGAATTACTAGAATGTTTTGTTAACAAAACTCAATTTCCTATTCCTAGGTTTCTATGCATCACTCTCTGATATATGTTTGCCTGTAGCATTAATGTGGCTCAAGGTATACAAATGAAACTTAACGAATGCTTCATGTAGGTGCTGGCCCTTCATTTAAATATGAAAAAAGTATATGTTTTATTTGTCACCAGATCAGAAAAACTACCTTTAACAGAAACAGAAACAGAGCTGCTGTTTAAATGTAAAATTCAATAATTGCAGCCTCTGTATGATATTCTGCTTCAAAGTCCGCCTGTTTCATACTGCAATTGTCACCCCATGCGGGTCCGGGGTTGTAGAATAAGCCCGATGTATCCCCTGCATGTCGTAATTAAGAGGCGACTAAAAGGGGACCAATGTTGTTGAAAACAATGTTGATTGTATATAGTTTTAAAGTGACTTTTAATGGATAGATCAATTTCTACTGTTGAACGAAGTGGCCAAAGATAATATCGAAAGTTCTGATATATGGATATCATTGTTGTTGGAATGACTAATGCTGATGAAACATTCTTGTCGACTGTTTGGACTGTGCACATATCTGTAGAGACATTTGTTGAGAGACAGAATATTGTTGTATCTATTGTTTAAAGAACTCGAGATAAAGGAACAGACGTTGGAGTGTCGAAGCTAATATTGAATGTACAGTTGTTGATGGCTTCATTGTTGGATCGACTGATACTGATTAAGATGTTTGTAGTATTCTTATCGACTGTATCTGTAGAGACTAATTGATTAATATTGATGAAGATGTTTGAAACAATCTTATCGACTGTATAGACTTTGTACATATCTGTAGTGACTGTTATTGAAAGAACAATTATTGAAAATTCTACTGTTCAAAGAACTCATGATAAAGGAACAGACATCGGAAGGACTTTAATACAAGTGAAGATGTTAATAATAATTTTTGTGTTATTGAAATTTTATGAAAAAATCTGTTTTGACACTAAATAACACAGAAGTGTTGATGTGTCGTAAAACCCTAAAAAAGTTAAAAAGTTATACAGCAATTGTCCCAGAGGCTTTGAGTATTTGAGGGGTGCTCTGGCAAAATGAGAGGAAAGTCGCAAATTTCAAAATTGAGTTTATGACATATTTTAATTCTCCATAATCTCAGCTTTTGAATAATATATAATATGTCATACTTTCTTTCTCCATTCTTCATTTAGAGATCAAAATCCAAACTAGTTCATTGGATATATTGCAATCAAAATTAGCTGCAAATCAATTTCAAAGAAACTGATTACTACAGTTTATAATAGCAACATACAATCATTTAACCATGACAAATTGCACTTCCTGGCAAAGTTAACCTTTAAAACTTTAGGTATAGGTAAACGATTATGCATGATGGTGTTTTATGTAAAAAAATGGAATTTGACATTTTCACCCTATCTATACTTTAGATGCCATTTATTTAAAGTGTAGATTTGCGATCTTCCTCTCATTTTGCCAGAGCAGCCCACATTTATTATTAGAAATACTACAATCAAAATGGGCAGCCTAGATATGAAACAATCTCTAGTCATTGATTGATTCGCATGCCAAAGTCCATGTAATTTTAAGACTGGGCTAAAAGAGACGCAGGGCATACTGGTTTGTTGACGCTGATTGTGATTGATGAGCAGCTTGAAATAGAACATATATGATATCAAAGACACATAAACTAGACTAGAATATGTTGCAAAACAAGGTTTTGAACCTATCCTCAATGTTTGTATCATTTTGGATTAAAGTTTAGTTAATTTCAAGCCTGTTTATTGGTAATTTTTGTAAATTCAGATGGATGCAAAATGGAGGGTGCTGTACATATTTCAAATTATTGATTATACTTGATAATTCAATTATGTTGTTTGATTTGTGAAGATTTTGACCTAAAATGATATGTAAAATATTCTTGATGACAAATGCTTCATTTGCATATCTAATTTCAGTAGCACATAACAGCATATCCCTCCTTCTTAAAATGTTTTTTTATGAATAGCACCATATATTTGGACATTTACGAATAGCACTATCTATTTGGACATTTATGAATAAAATGTTCCCATTTCTATTTGGTTCAAACCACAGCGTATCAAAGACTGCCATTAGATTCTGCTAGATAGAAATTCGTTCCCAACACTGGAAACAGAAACAGAGCTGCTGTTTTAATTTAAAATTCACTTGCAGCCTCTTTTTGACATTCTGCTTCAAAGTTCACCTGTATTTATTATCAGAAATACTACAGTCAAAATGGGCAGCCTAGATATGAAACAATCACCAATCTTTGATTGATTTACATGCCAAAGTCAATGTAATTTTTAGACTGGGCTAAAAGAGACGCAGGGCATACAGGTTGCAGAAGATTGAAGGTTTGTTATTAGGTGCTGATTGTGATTGATAAGCAGCTTGAAATAGAACATATATGATATGATATCATAGACTGCCATTAGAATCTGTATGATGGAAATTTTATTTTGAAGATTTTACTTCAATTGTGGATATCTGTATTAATTCAAGTGTTGTTAAGTGCATCTGGACATCAGTTTCTAAATTCAAATTGCAAATAGGATTAATGTTGAATGTCACTGATATTCTATGAATACTATGAATTTTTATGAATTTTGTTTGCAATTTTGTATGTATAATAGCGTAGCCTATGGTTATTGCAGCATTTGGAGATTTCATTTTGCATATCATTTCCATTGTAATTGGGATAAGAATAATGACCTGTTAGAAAAAGTCCATTTTTAAAGTGATTAAAAATTGAAGTAGCTGATGGTCTCATCTTTTTTTCACAATTGTTTTTGTTGTGTTTTGCTTTGTTTGATATTGCATCATCTATTTATTTATTTTTATTTTTGCCGCAGTTGCACTGTTAAGTATAAAATATGTAACCCTCCCAATTTATAATAGTTAAAATACAAACACATCCTAATACAACCCTACATATTTCTTATTCACTTTGACAAAACATGTAAAATAAGAATTCCCTTTTATGATTGATTAGAATGATAAGGATGAATGCATTGAATAAAAGTTAAAACAAGAGGTCTTTGACTTATTCTAAATCAAAATTACCTTCAAGCTAATAACAAAAACAACTTCTTTAAAATGGAAATCATCTTTCATCACTGGTTTTGATTATCTCTGGTAATAGTATTTCAACAATTTGACCATTATCATTGTGTAAATTTGCCGCTGGGTGCAATCATTGAAGTTTTCAATATCAATAGATAACACTGTGCAAATTTCTATTATCTCTGATTTATTATCATTCTAAATATCCAATTTTGCATCGGTTAGGTTGTCATGCTATTCCTGTAGATAGAATCAGTAAATCTTTAGATCTGCAAATAAGTGTGAGTATGATCATGGAAAGTTGTTTTTCAACTTAAGTTTTGACTTTTGTGACTTAAGATACCTGTTCATGTTATCTATTGCTTAGAAGTTACAGATAGTCATATGTTGATTACTAAATTGATCGAAAATTTGTAATTATAAACATAAACCAATCTATTTTCTCTCTCTTTTAGTATCTCCATAGCTATACCAGGATGTCCATTTTCCTTGCGAAATACTTATGGTGGCTCAACAAAAAGATTTATGTTCAACGTAATGCATTTAATTCTGCATTCAGATACCAAAACACGTTGGTAGTAATTGTTAATAATTCTGGCATTTATATTGTAACTTTTCTTTAAGTTACATAGAGCTAGTAATGTTAATAATTCTGACATTTATATTGTAACTTTTCCTAAAGTTACAAAGAGCTAGTAATGTTAATAATTCTGGCATTTATATTGTAACTTTTCCTAAAGTTACAAAGAGCTGGCCTGTATTGTGATGCTCTACAAGGAAATTGTCAGAACCATTTCACTTTACACTTGACCACTTGCAGCCAGTGACCAAAGGTGTATCCCTACCAGTACCAAGGTAATGATATTCCCCTAAATTGCTTCCCAATGCATGTGCATCAGTGAGACAAGTGTGACAAAGTGATATGCCAAGGTTCAAAACACATTGGCACTAATGTGGCTTGAACTCACAACCATCCGTTTACTGTTCTGCTAGACCACATTTGATCCACATACATGTTCAATAAAATCTGTAACAAGAATACTAACAATGTTAAAGGTGGGTAAGCTTGTATTTAACACTTCCAAACCAAATACTAAAAATGATGAAGTGATTAGAGTGCTACAAATATACTTTGACAGAACTTTCTCAGTACAACAAAATATACTTCATACTTAATCATTATTTAGAGATAGACACCATATTCTAGTCATATAGTGATTCAATTTATAATGAAATGAACAATCTCTGAGGGATAAAACAAGGATGCACTTGTAATGGAATGTGATCTCTACATTAAAACCAGCTTACAAAATGAAATCAAGGCTAATTGAATTTTGTGTAAGAAGGAAGCGACAATGTGTTCCATTCAAGAAGGTTGATAACCATTTACTACATTAACCCTTTCGGCGCTTGATCTAGAAATCCCAAAACAGTCTGTGCAGCTGAGGGTCTAGCAAGAATAGGCCTTCAAAACAAAATCTGAAAACAGGTTACCATCTTCAACCTGTGATTTGAGCACTTTCCCAAAATGTTACAGTGAAAATAAAAATATGTTGTTGTAGAGGAGGAATTTTCCTACATATCTGTTATTTTATTTTTGTCAAATAAATTGTGTAAATAATTTTTAAAAATTAATGAATTATATTACATGGTTTTGTACTCTGAAATTTTGCTTCCTTTCCACACACAGAGTGAATTTTCAAGGAAATCAATTACAACCACAATAGGTGTGCAATCACCTGTGGAGAAGAGCTGTTAGGTGTTTCCAGATAATATTTCTGACATTGATCTAGTTCATTGAGTCTTGATGTAAACAACACACAGTCACACATTTTATGGTCATCAATCAATATACATGTAATGTGTTTTATTCAAGAAGACAATAGCATACTGAGTTTACATGGATAATATTTACAGCATTATTTTACAACTATACATAAAAAAAAGATGATTGCCATTTAGAAATGACAAAAACTCCCATCACCATATCATCTGAGACAATCAGGTATAATTGTCTCAGATATCATGAACATTTTTATTCTATAATTTTTTATCTCTTATGTACATTTCTGAAGGTTTTAATTTTTGCTCAAATTTACCTGATTTGTCATCCAAAATATATGATACAAACTGCAAGAAATATTTGTCAAAGGGAATCCCAACAAACACCAAGTGATAAATTTTATAATTTACAATTTTATAAATTTATAAATTTTGCATCAAAATATATTGTTTACAGTTCTGTAGATCTCTTGATACATTTCAATAGAAATTCAATCTGCCCAGTTTGTTTATATAAATGTATTTGATTGTAAATGAATACACTTCGAGGCAGTAAATCTTATAGAGCTTATGGAAAAAGTCTGCTGGGTGTAAAGAATGCTAAAACCATGGACAAGATTACAGTTGTAAGTCCCATCAAAATAAATTAAATGACCATGTAACCCAACCCTAAAACCAATTCTAAACTGTAACCCTACAAAAACTCCATTGAGGTTTGGATTGGAAGGAGTAATATATAAACAAGATGAATATCATGTAGTTCAATAATAAAAACCTTGAAATGCAATTTTAGTTTCTCAATTATTCTTTCTCGTCTATTCGTATTTGTATAAAAAAATTGGTAAAAGCCTAGGATCATGTGAAATACACGTGATGACTCGCCTTGAAAAGTGGGACTTTGCGACAGAGCACTTTTCGAGAAACTGATAAAAATAAGCAGCAAAATATAAAGAAAATAATAAGAATTCCCAGCACACTTTCTGTTGTAAAATTGATCGCCTTGATCAATACGAACAATTAAGGTTTCATTTTAGAGCTTAGAAAATGTTGTAACATATGAAATGATAAAATCAAAGTCCCCTTTTCAGGGTGAGCCATCACATATTTTCATTCAAATTTCATGGTTATTTTGACTTTGAATTTTCTAGCAGCTGCAAAGACAAATAAACAAGTTGAACCTTCTGATATAATTTTTTTTTTCAAACACTATTTATGTTGTTCTTATATTTACACTTCTGACATGAAACTTGGACAAATTGTTACTTTGTACATGTACAAAATATAAGCAAAATTTGCATCACTTTATCCCTGGGGTTGCACTATTGTTTTAGGAAGATGGAAGACAAAAGTAAGGCAACTTGATGTCATGGCCTACAAATGTATCAATATGTATGGAGGCCTAACACAACTAGTACAAAACTGAAACACTGACTCACTGCTGAAAGATGTTAGGCCTTCATAAACACTAATTATTATTAGGCCCATATTATTTTATATTTTTATAGCATCAAGATATAAAATAATACAGGCCTAATAATAATCAGTAGGTCTAAAAACACAACTGGTACAAAATCGTATACAAAACAGAAATTTATACGGTCTTTCACACAAGTTTACTATTATTCATCATTATGTATATTATTCTATATTTTCACAAAATCAAAATATAAAACAGTGTAGTAATAATAATAATTAGTAGTATGTACATTTTTGTTGTAATTTTTTAAATGTATATACATACTAATCATTATAATAGGCCTCTGTTTTTTATTTTCTGATATTGTGATTGTGAACATTTAACAATATAGGCCTCATTATAATAAAAAAAATATGCATCCATGCCTACAAAATTACAACTCGTACAAAACCGAAATACGGTCTCAACGTTGTAATTTTTTAGGCCTACATGCATACTAATTATTATAAGACCTATATTATTTTATTTTATATTCTTATCACATCAAGTTGGCTTACTTTGACCTTATTTAGTTTTGGATAAAATACATGATCTGGATAAGAAATTTGAAATTGAACTTGTGTAGAGTCTTTAGTTGTGGTACTCCTAAAAATCCATTTGTTGCCATCTCTCACAGCACAGGACTTGGCCCATCCATCACGAAGAGTATGGTATCTTGCAAAGCATGGTGCTGGGCATAGGGGCTTTGTACATACTGAGCACCTAATTTTGGTCACATGTCTCTTCTTTTCCCGATCGCTACACACAATACAATCCTGGTATGTCAACTTGGTTGTTCCATCATCAGCCTCTAATTTGATAAACTCCGGAAGGTGACCCAGAGACATGTCTAGCCGAGTCAAGTTGGGATTAAATGCTGCTGGAAGAGCAGGTCCACGCTGTACACTTTGTCTACGACAGTCCGCAACCAAATTATTGATGATGGCCATTCTAACTCTGTTCCTATCGATCTTCTTATTTGGGTGCAAGGCCTTGACGATTACAAGTGTATTTGTGAAGCATACTTCTAGTAGCGCGAACACAATTTTTTTCCACCATTTTACACTTTTGTGCAAGTTCAGATTATACCAAAGACTTTGGTCGGCTAAATCCACTCCGCGCATATACTTGGTATATAGTTCAATGGCTTTCGGTTTGACACGCTCTTGCCATCCATCAGGATTGTTCCTCGTTCTTGTCCGTTTTACAAATGATGATGTGGTATGAACAGTGGAAATCAGCGTAACCATACTGCGATCCATCCATCTGAAAAAAGTCACATCACCACTGGACACAGTGATGGCAGGGTCTTTATTGGATGGCTTTGAACGTTTGATAATTTCTGGCGTTCCCCTTCTATTGCTGCGTAGGGTCCCGCATGCACCTGTGTTTCTTCCGGCCAAGTCGTTATACAGTGTAGGCGATGAAAAATAATTATCCATATAAATATGGTGAGACTTGTCTAAGATATCAGCATCTTCTAATATGTCCATTACAATCCAATGAACAGGTCCGCGTCCAGTCGCAGCATCAATTCGTTGATCAGGGGTTGTCTTCTTCCCCCCATAAATGTTCCAGTTGTAGACATAGCCACAAGTTGGGTCTGCTAGAGACCAAACAGTCATACCCCACTTATGAGGTTTGCTTGGATTGTAGTTGAGAAGAGATGTAGTCCCTTTAAAACCTATTACAGTCTCGTCAACACTGACTTCCCTTCCAAGCTGATAGGCCTCCTGCCACTTATCAATGCATACATCACATATCTCTCTGACCTTGAAAAGTCTATCATAGTTCGCGTGACCTCTCGGCAATTGTTCCTCATTATTCGAGCAATGAAAAAAGGAAAGCAAAAGTTGGAATCTATCCCTTGGCATGACTTTCTTGATTCCAAGTGAGAGTAGTTCCTCGTTGGACCAATACAGTTCATACGTGGGGAGACGTACCATTCCCATGTACATAATAGTCCCTAGAAATGCCCGCATCTCAACAGGAGTTACAGGAACCCATTTCCTCGCTCTTGCATGAGGAGACAAATTATCCTTGCCCCCTTTGCGCCTGAAAAACTGATCAGCGTAGCGATTAGTCTCTCTTGTCATCAGTTCAATGGCCCTATCTGGAAGAAGATCCGAAAATATCTCAAATTCAGTTGCCTCCTCGTCATGGAGAACTGGGCCACACCTTGCGTTGAATGCATGCAACCACGCTGGAGCTGGATCTTTGTATGCTCCATCATGTGGGTCTGGCTGACGTCTGCGTGGAGGTATCCAATTTGCAGCTTGAGCTGGACCAGGTAGGTCATCATCTTCATCATCAGCATCACTATCATTGCCAAGGTCAGGTTGATCTGCAATATCCTGCAATACATAAAATGAAGAAGAAATAAGTAAACTTTTTATATGAAAAAGATTTAAAAACAATTAGTAAAAAAAACCCAAATTTAGCACAAATTTCAAGGTTTTATATCAATTTTTGGCTGGAAATAGCAAAACTTTCGAGCGCATTACAAACATTGACTGTATATGTGATGGCTCATCCTGAAAAGGGGGACTTTGAAATTGATCATTTGAGGCGATCACTATTACAACAGAAAATTTGCTGGAAATTCTTATTGTTTTCTTTATTTTTTTGCTGCCTATTTTCATCAGTTTCTCAAAAAGTGTTCTGTCATAAAGTCCCCCTTTTCGGGGTGAGTAATCACATATGAAGCATGTCTTGAAGATTACAGCCCGCTAGTCCGAAGGTTCGCCAGTCCGAAAATGAAATAAGGTTCGCTAGTCCGAAAATGAAATAGGGTTCGCTATTCGAAAATGGATAAGGTTCGCTAGTCCGAAAATGAAATAATTGAAACCAGCGGACCTTTTTTCATTTTCGGACTAGCGAACCTTATTTCATTTACGGACTAGCGAACCTCTTTTCATTTTTGGACTAGCGAACCTTATTTCATTTTTGGACTAGCGAACCTTATTTCATTTTCGGACTAGCGGGCTGTTATCGTCTTGAAACATCTTATATTGTTTTATATTGCCATAACATCAAAATATAAGTAATAAAGACCTAAATCAGTAGATACACATGTAGCCTATGTAGGCCTAATAAAATTTCAACTGGTACAAAACTAACCTAGCGATTCGTTATTGTAATTTTTTTCAAATACATGTAGTTATTATATTAGGCCCAGTGTTCCTGCTAAGGCTATATGTGTACCGACGCGGCAAAAGGGTCCAGTTGTCGGCTCGTACATGTTGCTCCTTGTAGCATATCTAATGTATGGTATTTGTATACATCAGATATGCTACAATGAGCAACATGTAGGAGTCGGCAACTGGACCCTTTTGCCGCGGCGGTACACATATAGCAAAATTAATGATAAACATGCTTCAAGTCCAGTGCCGTACAATACTATACAAACCATTTGTACCGTACTAAATTCAAACAAAAATGCACCATCGTTTAAAAAGTTATGTTCTCGGTGATAGGCCCAAAAAAACGACTCTGTTTTACAAGAATTAATCTTGAAAGAGCAATGCGCACCATGTTTTTGCCAGCAGTTTGCTAGATGTGTCACTTTTTCCCTATTCGTACATTGAATATTTGCAAAATTATAGTGTAGTTCAGAAGTCAAACTGGATCTGAATTGAAATTAGTCTGTTTTCACAGAGTAAATTGTAGTCCCATGATGCCAGTAAGATTTTATCAGAAATAACATGTAAACTCAACTTGAAAATACTATTGTGAAAATTTTCAAGTTTTCATTTCAACAGGGATTCCAAAACAAAATTCCAAACAAGCACAGGCTAGAATCACATGAAATTCTCAACAACTTTAGTGGCTTGACTGTATACAAACACATTATACATGTGCAAGGCAAAAAAAAAAAAAAAAGAACTCGTATCTCAGCTTCCTTAGGGCCAAAACCCTAAGCGATTTAGACGCGTATTTGTTTGTTTTATAGGTAAATTTTTTTTTCCATTTTTCAAATCTCTCGATGTAAGAAAAAATACAAAAGCAAAAAAATCACCTGAAAAACTTCAAAAAAAAAGAAGAAATGCGGGTACATTCAAAAGCTGTTTTCGAGTTCTTTTTTTCTATGGCCTCAGAAAACAATACACAAAGGCAACAAAGATATACTTACATTTGGAGCATGTACATCGTCATCATCATTTCGAGGAGGATCTCCTTCAGCTCGGTGTCTTTCAGCTATCTCAAGATTGGGATTGGTATCTCTATCAACATCATCTGGATCCTGAAAAGGTGAGAGAAAAATTCATATTTAGATAATAAATAAA
>JXSR01S060369.1:75469-96615 GCA_000969725.1 Ophiothrix spiculata | reverse complement strand
GGAGTTGAGAAAATCAAATGGGAGATGGGTTGGTTGGTGGTGCAGATGCAGTGTCCAGCAAAACATAAATGGCATTGCCTGATTGTCAAAGTTATCGGAGGGATATCACCATATACTGTCATATTTGGAATATGATCTTTCCAACTGATGTTGTAAAAGTTGAGTGTAGCAACTTTTTATATGATCTTCCATTTTCTTGCTGATTCTCCAAGTTTCTGAGCCATACAACAGAATGCTTACCACATAGGCTTTGAAGAATCTGATTGTATCTGGATAATACAATAGTATAATTTTTGTGCCCACCAGCCACAAAGGGGATATAAATCCTTTTATTTCATTTTTCTTCAGTTTTATTTGTTTGAGCTTTACTATTTTAAACCAGACAGCCTTGTCACTATTTTGCAAAGTGACACTTAACATGATGTCTTACCCTTTTCTGAAAACTGATATATAGTCAGTTGAAGTGTAGTTCCTTTTAAACTTAGTAATTAATAACATGACTTTTAAAGCATAACTATTTCTAAGGAGGATTCAGATACTTAGGATCCTTTCACTTCTTTAGGGCTTTGTCACACATCACGAAACGTACAAATAACGAACTAATAACGTACATTGGTTTGGTCATTGAAATACATGTAATTGATTACCAAACCAGTGTACGTTATTAGTACGTTATTCGCACGGTACGGCGATGTGTGACATGGCCTTTAGCAAGAAGCATCAGGTACAGAAATTAATTATTTCCAGTGAAATAAATATGTAGGTACCTTAAAGTTGGCATAGTAAATTACGTGATACCAGCCATTGAAGCTGAGCATAGTCAAAAAGGTTGAATTTCTATTTTCATCAGTGAAGTGTATTCTATCATTTTAATCAGGCTCCAACATCCAAAACATAAGAAAAATGTATTAGAAACCAAGATAAAAAATCCTCTCTCCATTCAAGTTTTGTTTAGTACAAAATTTTTAGAGTTGATTGGCTCAGAACTATAGTTTTCTGAATCAGCCCGATGCATTTTACAAATTTTGATGTAAATTTGCAACCAAACATCCAATGTCCAAAAGCACAGCATAAAATCTAAGCTTTAGATTTGACCAAAAATCAATTTTGATTTTTGGACCCTTAAGGTACCTTTTGATGTGGCAGGTCACATGTGATAAAATAGTAATGAGGGCTATAGATTATAAGATTTTCACATGTTTCACCTCGTGAAGTGAATAATTGCTATGAATTGTGACCACTGTGGGCCCAGAAGTCTACGTATGTTGGTCTTGATCAATCAGGTCTCTGCCATCAGTCACCACTGGGTCGATATATTTGTCATGATTGTGTTTTGACAACAAGAGTTGTAAGCATAGTATATCCAAAATGATTATAAAAATAACTAATTACAATGTACAGGGAGAACAATTTACATATTTGAATATTCTGTTATACTATAATAGCAGTTCTTCCAAAGATGTTGCTTTGCATATTCTATTTAACTAATTCATATTCGTTTTTTGCACTCTTGATAAATGCAAAACAAACAGGCAATGTGGTTCTATACATAATGATTAAGCTTAAGTACTCTTAACCTGTATCCTTTAGCCAATATTAATTTGTTGATGTTTGCCCCTACTTAATGCAGTTTTTTAGGAGACAAACAAGACCATTTCCATTTTTAAGGAGGTCAATGTTTATACAAAAATTCTTTTTTAATTTGTCAGCTGTAACTGTCTTATGTAACGGATATATAAAGCTCTACACTTCCCTGGTTTTGTAAATCTGCTTGGCTTTTGCATATTGATGTATGTTTACTGTTCTTTCTATGTCAGTGTTTTTGCCAGGCCTTCGAAATCGGCGGTATCGCGGCCGCACCGTTCCCAGAAAAAAAGTTGAAATCCCAGAAAAAAAAAATTGGTAAGCTTAAAAATAATATTAAGTCCAAAGTCGCAAGAATTTCTGACAACAGATGATTTTTTTCTGGAAATATTATATGATGAAATACAAATAAATGAGCAAAATTTTGGGGTGAATGTCAAATAACTGTTAAAGACAAGTGAGTTTTTAGCGCGATTCGTGCATTTTTCATAAAGCTCACAGAAATTTTTCATCAGCACAATAAAAGTTCCCAGAAAGGTTTATTTTTTTCTATACCCTGGTTTTTTACACAAATATTGCCAATGTTTTCAGTTGTTATTGCTATTGCAGTATCAAGTAGGACAGCCAAGAAAAAGTATATTGCAAAATTATGATTCTACAATAGGATCAGTGCTTCGTAAATATCAACATCAATTATTCTTAACTTTGAAATCCCTTTATGAATAATAATTGGCACATTGTGAGTAATATTAAACAGCTTGAACTATTATAGAATAAAATTTTCAATCTATGTGGGATAAAACAAGATAAAATTACAATGGAATAGCTCAATATTTACAGAATATCAGGTTTTAAACTCTACATTAAAAATCAAGTTACAACAAAAGATCTAAGGAAAGTGACAATGTCTTCCATAAATGCAATGTCACATTAGTAGGCTCTTGCTCTTGAAAACAGGAATTGTAATGTTTTATTTTATGCGCTAAACCAGAAATCAACTGCTTGGTTTTTCAAGATTTATAGAGTATAGATTGTATTCCAGACTTGACCAGTCATGTTACTCATTTGTCATCATGGCTTAATATCTTTGTTTATCTGGAGACAAATAGATATAAAATATTGTCTTTCAAAGACTACTTTTTAGATAATATGGGTCATCTGATAAAATTTGGCTAATTTAAAGTCATCTATCTGTGGACAAAATATGATGGGTATCAAAATGTTTTAACTTCACCCAGAAGGGAAAAAAACCTGTATCGACAAAATCACACTTCCTTCTGTACATTGTACAGTGTAGTGCGAAAATGGTCTCAAAAGCAGTTTTACTTTGTTTACATTAACTACATCTACCTACAAATATAACCATAATTGCAACTATAACTATACCAACTATAACTACAATTGTAACAACAATAAAAAGTACATGCTGATATGAGGCTTGATTTTGGTAATCTGAAATTAATGTTCCCTGTGCCAAGAAAGCACTCAGATAAATTGAGAGTGCTTTTGTTTGATGCAATGATATTTTATTGATTGAAGGAGTTTTTTGAGTTTGCCCTATATGATATTATTTCATTTTGATACGTATAGCAGCAATTCTATATAATATCATTATGTTCAAATTTGAAATAATGGTCACAAATTGTTTGTTTGTCCCCACATGACTGACCTGTTTTTTGAAATGAGAAATTTTTCAATTTTTCTTTTTACAAAAGAATACCGACCCTTTTTTTTTTAATTCTTGATAACTTTTTTTTTAAATCTTTGAATTCCAAGGATATGGGATATTGTACTTATAAGAGTTTGTGTTGATCATTTCAGCTTTTAGAATTTTTTTTTTTTTAATTTTAACATGAAAATTAGTTAAAATTTGCATATTTTGGGACTTGATTATACAGATATGTATAGATACAGAGACAGTACTTTTAAGATGGTATTTGTTTTTTGATTATACAGATATGTATGGATACAGATACAGTACTTTTAAGATGGTATTTGTTTTTTCAATTATCTCTTAAAAAAGATCATTGAAAAAAACAAATACCATCTGACCTACTGAACTTTTAAATTCCAGTGAGAACATAAACTAATGGTCATTTTAGATATCAAAGCTGCAAATACACTGAGATCCCTGTATGATATTCTTAGTAAACCATATCTGAAATAAATCTGACCAAAATCAGGTTAACACTCACTTATCAGGAAACCGTAACAAGTTGGCCTTATTGTGCCATCAAGAGACATGATATAACAGCAGTCTGTTGTATCTGTAATCATTTTTAGTTACCTGTTGAATTTACACAGTCATTAGGAGCTATAGTAGATCAAATTTACTGTTGTGTTTTATATATATGTGACTGTCCATCCCAAAACAGCCGTAAATACAGCCATTTGTCATTTTTACTTTTTCAATATTTGTAAAGACCAAATAAAAAGATTAAAATGCCACCTCAATGAACTTCACTCGATATCCAGAAGTCAAGTTATGGTTCATCAAAGGTTGTCTAGGAGTAACATTTATAACTGATATAAACACTTTCAAAAGTTAGTAAGCCCTATATGTTATGTAGATTGTCTTCAAAATATACAGATATACTTTATACTTTTGATTGTTTTCTTGAAATGAAACTTTGCTAGTATTTTGATGTAAGCACAAGGATTGTGAATCTATCGAAAAATCAATTTTGGCAAATTATGACCTTAACATGTATTTTCACCTAAAGTGCAAAATAAAGTTTGCTGTATTTATGGCTCGTTTGAGATGGACAGTCACATACGTTCATGTTGTTGGCCCCATATTTTTAATTTTGGGTCAGCCTTAGCTATCAGTTGCTACCCCATCATACATGGGTAAGGATTAAGGTGTTGACTTTTCATTTTAGGCAGGACCAAATCAACTGTTCCTGAACATCAGACCAATCAAATCAATCAAAGTCACACAGCAACAGAACTGTCAAATCACGTAAGCTCATGAGTATTGCTTGAGTTGCATGTTAACTTTATCCTTGGTGCACAAGATGCGTAAAAGTGAACAGATTTTCTCCGGCAAGTATTGAGAAATCAGAGATGGATGGCAATATACCTGCTCCTCAATACTTGTTATGAGAGTGTTTATTGTTTGGTCCCATAGTGAGATTGTCTTCCTAAAATCAGAGAACAGAGTACTATAATGTTATCTTTTAATAGAATTTCATCTGAAAGATATTTTTCCTATGAATAGTTGTAGTTCATTTTACCTTGATCATAAGTTCACATTTGAATATCATGTGGGTGTTATATGATTATTTCTGAAAGAAAGAAACAATTAACAATGAGATAATGAATCTTGGCAAAGTCATTGTTCACCGTCACTGCTTTTGAAATCACAAGGGGATTTGTGTGCATATTTTTCTTTTGTTTAAATGGATAATCAAGATTTGTGATTCAAATGAAATCTTAATCTGATTTGTATAAGGTGAACTTTGAATCAAGTTGAGATATATCTGTCTTCCTTAAGGTTTCAATTTTTTTTTATCTTTACCTGTTTTTTTAATATCTTTCTATAACCAGTAACACGAAGATTGATAAGGTTTTTTTAAAAAAGCTAGAGAAAAATCTTAATATCACTGATATGACATGATATTTTCGAATTAGAGAAATATCATTGAAATATATCATCATCTTCAACAAAGTCAAATGTTGACGGAATACAATCTGTTCAAAGTCAGCAACATCTGTGACCTAAAGGCCTATACTTTGATCAACACTAAATAGGCGGGAATTATGAGGCTTTTCTCCATCCGCAAGTAAACATAATCCCACTAACACGTGCGCCGTAGATACTTAAGCGCAATTCACACGTACAACGCACGCTGTGTTTCCTGTCGTTGTGCTGTATTGAGCTACGCACACGCTTAGCTGTATCAATTCACGTTGTAAAGAGGCCCGGCTTTTTCCTGTTAATCAAAGTATAGTAAGTTTGTAAGAATGTGTTAGACCAAGTGAAAATAAAAACATTTTATTTGTCCAAGTTTTAAAAAAGGAAAGTAGGAGGAAATTGTCCATTTTATTTATTTGTAAACCTCTTAAGAATACCCTTATTTAGCACCATATGTTGTGTATTCAGCATAAAAATGCTACTACAAAAAAAAGTATATTTATTTTCTAGTGTTGAGAGTTGGCCCCCTCCAGTAATAACTAGAATCTTCATTTTGACTATACTTGCAAAAAAATTTTGTCTTCTGTCTTCTTCTCTTTCCTCTGTAATTATTTAGGAAGTACTGCATAGGATTTTTATGAGGTAACTAGGTTATCCTGACCTCATATTTGGAGCCTCCTAAACAAAAATAAAGATAAAAATAATAAAATATGTCTGCAGTTTCATTTGGTCTTTATGTATTACATTCAGACTTTGCATGTCACACATAGAAAATGTTTGACTTCGTCCTAATTCTCAGTCTCACAACAATCCCCTTCCTTTTCAAAAGCTTTTAACCTTTTTAAAACATAACATACATATATGAGCCTTTTATTGAGACAATATTGCTATATATTGCATATGTGTTGCGAGGCCAGATTTTTGTCGTCGGCATTAAGTGTCCCCTGTGGACAAGAAGCACTGGGATAAAAGGAACATATTTGATACAACAATATTATATTGATTGAAGGAAATCCTGATCATTTGCTAAATGCCCCATATACTAAGAATTCTAGTAAAAGGCATGTTACATTTCAAGATATAGTGTTCTATTGATATGTGCTTACCAATGATGAATTTTTGCATATGAAATTTATTAATTTCAATAAGTACTTCAATTTTTCAAGTTTATTTAATCTAAGAAGCAGTAAATCATTCAAAATGCAAACAAATCTAAACATTAAAAGCTGGTTTCAGAGTGTTGGTCGTTGTGGTTGTACGACCAACGTGACGTGCGCAAACTCGACCTTGTCACATCTGTAAATTTTTGCTGCAAGCACGATAAGCCAATGTCGTGATGGTTGCAACAACACGATATTTTGTGTTGGAATAAATTCATCAACAGATCATTGCAGCAATTATGCAAATATGTCATGCTACATTATGGCAACTCAAAATTACAAATGTTTCGTTGTCTGTTGCAACTACAAGCTTGTTTGTCCGCCGCAACGAGCTACTCTGAAACCACCTTTTTGTAGCAGAACAATTTTGAAATAAATCTGACCAAAAACAAGTTAACTCTCACTAATCTAGAAATCTGAAGCAAACAAAGATGAGCATAATCATGTCATCGAGGTTCATAATATTGTAAAACGCCAATGTTTTTGCTCTCAGAAATTTTCACGCAAGGCTAATTTTGAGCTATTTTAAATCATTGCGGGCGCTTGAATTTTTGCGCTTGTGATTTTTTTAACTTGCAGCGGTATATACATACCACTTTTCGCGCTACATTTATTTTAGCTCTAGGCGAATGGAGCGCAAATAGCGTGAAAATTATTTAAGCGAAAAATATACCACTTAATACATTATGGCAGGAGTTGTTTAGTCTCAGTTGTTTCAGCATTGTGGTTGAAATACATTGTGGTTTTTAGTTACTTTTTGAATCGAAGCAGATACAATTTTCTACTGAAGTCTTTTATGTAATGACTTCTTCCTATCCTTTTTGTTATGTCATTTCTTCTTCTCTGTTTTATTTTTTATTCTAATATTTTTTGTCTTTTCCTTTTCTTCCTTTTTTCGTTGTATGTGTTATTTCAATTTATCAGCATTTTTTCAAAGATCAAAAGAACACAAGATCAAAGAGTGTAATCTATCTTTGGATTGAATTTCATTTTTAACAAGATTTTCTTATTAATAATTCCAGTTCATTTAGACTTGTTCCTACAGCTACCAGAGGTGGTTTTCAGGATATCCCACAATGCATCATTCTGATACACTGATATGTAATAGGCAATAATGGTTTTCTGGACAAGGGGCTAGTGTGAATTTGAGAATTCCATTGAATAGTACTCATTCATATCTTTCTAGGGATGTGTTTCTTTTCACACTAGCCCAGTGTTTACCCACATTGCCGACACCTCAAAAACCTCAGCAACCTGTACATAAGTATAGGAGTTGAATTGGATTTGCAAGCATATTGTACAATCAGTGTATCAGAATAATGCATTGTGGGATATCCTGAAAACCACCTCTGTACAGCTACTGTTTAAATATTATGTGGGTGTTTAGTGATGAGTGCGAAGATTAAGAAAGATAAAGAATTCTATCAAAATACCATTGTCACCATCAATGGATTTGGAATCACAAATCTATTGTGCATATTTCTCTCTTCAAAATTTGTGGTTGGAAATGAATTTCTAATCTGATAAGCATATAAGGGTAAATTTGTATCAGGTTGTGTGATTTATGTGGGTTGTTTTATTGAATGTCTTCAATATCATGTAAGAATTAATTTTGAGAAATACAGATTTTTAAATCTTGAGATCATCTCATTCTCATTGATAGAGTTATATATCTATGATTAGAGGAATTATTTAAAAAAAATACCTATTCTATATTCCTATCTAAATGTAGTGATACCTTTGTCAAGACATAGACTGCAATATCTTTGGAATATGTAACATACCAAAATTGTCTTTGTGTGGGAGTTGGGGAAGTATCATCCTCAATCTATGACATGATTGCGATTGAAAGGTGAAGCTTACAGTTACAATTTCAATGTCTTACTACAATGACCCACACAGTCTATGTTATGAGTACTGCAATTATTAAATATTAAAGAATAGTTATTACTCCAATAGTTTTCACTATGGTATGTTTTGCCTATAATTGTATGGGGATGTTGATGTGGGTCTGTGTGTGTCTAAATATATGCAAAAACAATATTGTTAATTTTGAAATTCCATGTAATGTTGATTTAGTTTAAATTATAAATTATGCACAGTTGAAAGAAAATGTTGAAACCAAAGTCATTGCCACTGAACTGTCAGTATAGTCTTGTAAAATATTACACATGCCATATTCAGCTGAAATCACTCATATGGAATTAAATATTAGTTTAGGTAAAGTTCTTTGTTACATTATGTCTCAATATTTATATCCTGTTTTCTCCCAGTGGAATTCCCTGTGCCAGTTCTGGAAAGAGTATGTTCAACATCATGATGCTATCCATTTTCACCTGAATAATAAGAATACTGCTATTTCTTAATTTTAATCCATCGTACATAACTTTGTTTTTTGATCCATGCTAATCCTCACTGGCTTCCTCTGAGAATATTGTTTTCCTTCAATATGTAAAATTTAAATCTGTTTCAATATTTTGATATTAAAAAAGGGCTAGCGTGATAAACAAACAAATATGCCACATCAGATATATTAACTCTAAAACATAACGTGTCAAATATATTATTTTTTTATGATACACATGTATGGAAAACCACATTTATGGCTTTAAAAAATAGATTGGGTTTTTTTCACGTCCACGTCCCCCTCACAAGTTGAATTTTCACTGGGTGTCTCAAATGATCAAAATGCTGAAATTGAATTTTTTTGAGATTTTCTGTCTATTTTTTAATAAAATTGGAAAAAATGTCCCCACATCAAGTCCCCTTTCCCACTTTAATTTAACCCTAAAAGAGTCGGGGGGGGGGGTCCAATTTTTTTTTTTATACCTCCGCCGGTTGTTATTTTTTCACGCTGAAACTTCTTGACATTTTTCCTTAAAGCCTTGCGCTTATTTTGAGACCATTTTTGTAAAAATCGGACCTAGGGTTGGGACGTGGCGTTCCGTAATGGCACGCTGGGTCAATCGAAAAACTGACCAAAAACTGATTTTCAATGCAAATTACATATAAATCATGTTTTTTATTATTAGGATACACTTCCACTATGTTTTATTGTATTTATTTGATTTATTTGGAGTAAGAACATGCCTAAGTATACTTTGACACACATTATTAATAAAAATTGCATTTTTTGCTCGAAAAAAATAGCGAAAAACCATGATTTTTGCGATTTTTGGTGATTTTCGCGTTTTTCGACGCGACGTCACTGTGCAATCCACCAGTACCCTACACATGATGTTTCGTCAATCGGTTTCCGAGATCGGAAGGGGGGCGGAATCCCCCCCCCCTGGCTGTGAGGTGGGTTGAAAAAGCCCGGCTCTTTGAGGGTTAAAGATGATTATATTCTATAGATGATTATATTCTATAAGAAGACAAAAATTTGTATCCAAGGTGAAATCATTAAGAATCACAACATAAATCTTGACTGTCCTCAGTTAAAAAAAATGAAAAATTAATTTTCCAAAAAACCCATACTACATTGGACTAAGATGAAATCATTAAGAATCACATCATAAATCTTGACTGTCCTCAGTTTAAAAAAATGAAAAATAAAATAAAATACCGTATACTACATTGGACTATAAAATTGTAAAGGGATGTGGGACAAACAGTTATTGTTTTTTTAGCCTAAGTTGATATATTTATAATAATAAGTGCCTTTTTATTCGAAAAAGTTAAAAAAAATAGTGTGTTACTCGTCAATTAAAGTACAAAAAAGTTTATGGTTTATGGTGTAAGATCTCATATTAGGATCCTTAATGACATAATAATGTTCAACTTTGTGTCACTAAAAGGCTGCATGGATTTATGTTATGTTTTTAAAAGGTTGTACAAGCTTTTTAAAAGAAATAGAGTTATATCCAAAGTTCTCACTGTTACTTTGTATCCGATTCTATTACCAATATAATTTATTACCGACCACAAGCAACTTTATTCCAATCCTGCGGACACAACTTGGATTTCAATCTTGGATTACATTTTATCAGGGGAAATTATACAAGGTTAACCTTTTCCATTGTCAATTGCCACATCTGAACACAGGAGGTGCTTTGTACAGAAGAGAATATCTTTTTTTAAATATCTTGATTGGCTTCAGTTTGATATCAAACTCCAGCAACAGTGCCACATGACAGCAGATTGTAATAATATGAACATTTTTATATAGATGAAGTATTTGCGCATACATAAGATTTAATAACCTACTTTTCTCAAATAACCCGCATTGTGTACATAACAGACTTTCAAAAGTCAATGTATTTAATCGACTTATTTTATACAATTGTCAATTCTTTTGTCACATTATCAATATTTTATGTCTGATTGTCTCCTAATAAGCGCAAATATTAAACCATGATGACAGATTGTCAGAAACATGACTGGTCAAGTCTGGAAGGGCTGGTCGTGATCAATGTTTCCTCTCAGAAAGGGAATGAAAGAGTTTTGCTCATACAATAAATTTACTTAGTTTCAGCATTAGTGTGATCTATATTGGCCATTACATTATGCTCAGGAAACCATACCTCAATGTCTAAATATTGACCATTACATTAGCTCATATGTTAAGCTAACCAGAAAAAAAGAGTATCTTCACAATATCCAAATTTTTGAGTTAAAGGGGTCTATACAGTATCTTTTCATTAATCCATTTTCTGAGTGCAATTTTGGGCCAAGTCATGATCGATCTCAATCAATTACATGGTAAGAACGCAAATTAATGTGAATTCTTAGTCACTGAGTGCGATTTTACTTCCTAATAAGGAATTTTGGCCATCCATTATGAGACGATAGATGATAGTGCGTTCAGCGTGAAACGCAGTGGAGCCGCGCGTTCAAAATTACGGCGCGATGCAGGTATACGCACACATCCGGCGCGTACAGCTTTACTGGGTTTGAAATATTTCATGTTTGAATAGGGGTGTACATTTTTCCAATGATAATGTTTATAGTTTTTGGCAATAATTTACATGTTTTTGGTTTATAAATGACTCAAATTTTTGACTAAGAATGAGAATAAAAGATGTCGATTCTGCGGGGGCACCCATTACTCAAAATAATGTACTCCCATCCATTATGAGACGATAGATGACAGGCAAAACAATCTTATCTTTTATTCTCTAACTAATTTTCAATTAATGAGGGTGAGCCGCCCAAAATAACATTACTGTCTGAATCAGTGTTCCTGCTAAGGCTGTATGGCACGCCATTGCCGCAGGAGGTGGGAAAATTGCTGCAACAGGATTTTGGAAACCTATGTGAAAGATATTTTTTTCTTATTCAGCCAATTTTAAACCTCAGCAAGTAATATTGGCTCAAGGACCTTGTCAACTTAGTCAAATTGACGCAAGCTGATAAACCTTACTGGGAACGCTGGTCTGAGCCAACATTGATCTCAGTTCATAGCATATGAATATTGACCATTACTTTAGCTTCTGCATTAAGTTAAAGAAAAGGAGTATTTACCTGAATTTTGGACTCAAAGGGTTATATACAGTATCTTAGTCAATCCATTTTACTGACTGCAATTGTGGGCCAAAGTCTTGATCGACCTCAATTGATCCCAAAAAAATAGCAGTGTCTGAACCAACATTGGCCTCAGTTCATAGCAAGTGTAAACATATTTCATCTAATCTCATGGCATTTAATTGGGCTCTCCACACGGACAAATCAATCTAGCACATCTAGATGCATGTAGATTAAACTGGACTTCAGCAAACGATCGCAAGAGCATAAGTGACTGCACCTGAACATACGCGTAGTTGCATTATTTCCACGCACATGCACATTCCCGCGTGACAATATGCGCACCTAGAGTAAAGTCAGATTGACGCTAAGACACACGTCCGTGTGAACACAATCTTCACTTCGGAAATCTACATTCATCTAGATGCATCTACATTTGATGCTTCTGTGTGGAGAGCCCCAATTTTACCTTAAACTCATTAGTTCCTTACAACTATCATAATTCTTCAATGTAAGCTTTGACAGAAAAATGATGAAAAAAATGATAGCAAAAGAAAAACAGCAACTACAAATATGTTATTCAGGCATAATAAAATATTGCATACGGCATTATCTGATGAATCACCCACATCCGGAGTAAAAATTTGGTTTATGTCATAAAAACATCATTTCTTTGTAGTATCATGTCTCAATATTGATATCACTTGTGCAAGTGATGAATGAAACTTGAATTTCATTAATTTATTGCAAAAACTCATGGGATAGTTCTTTTTTACTTATGCAAAACACAAAAATAAACCTATATATGTGGGTGGGCGGCTCTGGCAAAATGAGAGGAAAGTCGCACATCAATTTTTTGAATAAATGGCATCTAAAGTAAAAAATAGGGTGAAAAGTTCAATTTCGTTTTTTTGACATAAAATGCCTTCATGCATAAATGTTCACCCATAACTTAAGTTTTGAAGGTTAACTTTGCATGGGAGTGCAATTATTCATGGTTAATTGATTGCATGTTGCATGTTGCATTTATACAATGTAGTAATCAGTATCTTTGAAATTGATTTGCAGCTAACTTCTGTTGCAATATTTTCAATGGACTGCTTTGGATTGCGATCTTTAAATGAAGATTGGAGAAAGAAAGTGTGACATATTATATATTATTCAAAAGCTGAGATTATAGAGCAGAAATTCTCAACTAGTTCTTACAATGTGCCACAAAAATGAGAAAATTGTAAGGTAAATCACCAAAGGCACCTTTTTCTCATTGTTTTTCTTTGTTTTATAAGAGATTCAAAGCACCACTCAGAACTACTCAAAGCGCCACATTTGGCGCAATAAATAGTAGTTGAGAATCACTGTTATAGAGAATGAAAATATGTCATAAACTCTATTTTGAAATTTGCGACTTTCCTCTCATTTTGCCAGAGCACCCCTCATATGAAAGTGCTAAACACATGAACAGGGTTTTGATTCATTTAAAATATTTTGATTCTCAAACAAAATAGAGCACTATCTAAATCGTTCAAAGAATTTTTAAAACGAAAGTAATAGGTATGTTGAGCTACCACTACAATTAATTAACTTAATGTATCTAATCATATTACCTCAACCAACATTTCAATCTAAATATGCATTTAACTTAATACCAGTCCCTCACCACTATTACACTTGTTTAATTTAGCAAAAGCTTAAAAATTGATGCTGTTGTGAAAGTAAGAAGTGGTCCCCTTCCCTTGCAGAAATTCAATTAGGTTAGATTACATTTAGTAAGTTTATTTTAATGTAGATATCACAACCTGATATTCTATGAATATTGAGCTTCACATTCCATTTCAAGTTTATCCTTGTTTTATCCCACAGAGATTGAACATTTCATTACAAAATGGACTTCTATATATTATTATGGATCTAGAATGCCAGCCTCTGAATTTAGATTGAGTGTAGAACAGTTTTCCTGTCCCAAAGCTGTGTTAAAGCAGCCTCAAAAACTCTATCAATTTAATCAGTGGTGGGAAACCTTTTTACTACCACAGACCAAAAAAGAGTTGTGATATTTTTCATGGGCAGCATTTAAAGGTACATTGTCCGATTTTTTTAAAAACTTTAGTTTTCATTGTCATATGAAAGATCAGCACTTACAAAGTTCAATTTCAAGTTTCTGACAAATCTGAACAACCATTTTGGTTTTATGAGTAATTTTGTATTTTCTGCTTGCCTATACTTCACTGTATAAGTTATTTTATTTATGGTCACCATTAAATTAATAATATTAACTCATTTTCACAAATATCTCCGAAATGCATCACGTTTCAGCCATAGAATTTCAAATGGGTTATGAGCAAAATATGAGAAATACTTTGGTACCAAAATCCCAGATAATGTGAAAAAATGCTGACCTGATTGGACAAGGCTCCTTTAAATTCTACTAAAAGAGGTCCTTGAGACCTGTGAAATACTTGGTTTAGTACCAGAGGTCTAGGGCACAACTCAATAAAGTTACAATTTCTTAATACACTCACTTCCAGCACAAGCAAAGTTTTTTCTGGGGTAATACAAAGAAGATTATTCCAGTGCCACTATATCTATTAGCTATAACATATTGGGAAAACCTCAAGAAAACTTGAGACATTTTTTTCTCTCTGCTTACATATCCAAATGTACATCAGTTATATCAGAAGAATTTTAACAATTTTTTGCTTATACTTTTTATGGATAGTTAACCAGTCAAAACATCAGCCATGGGGGTTGGGGTGGGGGTGGAGTATGATTACTCTGATTATATTGGTTGGTTTGGACAAATTGACAATCCTCTTAGTATCAGACACTTCCTAATATTCTATTTTTATGGGGAGATCTCAGCATGCAGTAAAATGTTATGATCAATATTTAAGCATTGAATCTTTGCAGGAACTGAACATTATTCTAAGTGATATGGTTTCCTGACTGTAATGTAATTAGAGAATAAAAGATGGCGATTTATTGTTTTGCCTGTCATTTATCGTCTCATAATGTACGCCCATCCATTATGAGACGATAGATGACAGGCAAAACAATAAATCGCCATCTTTTATTCTCATTCTTAGTCACAAATTTGAGTCATTTATAAACCAAAAACGATGTAAATTATTGCCAAAAACTATAAACATTATCATTGGAAAAATGTACACCCCTATTCAAACATAAAATATTCCAAACCCAGTAAAGCTGTTCCCGCCGGATGTGTGCGTATACCTGCATCGCGCCGTAATTTTGACCGTGCGGCTCCTCTGCGTTTCACACTGAACACACTGTCATCTATCGTCTCATAATGGATGGCCAAATTCTTTATTAGGAAGTAAAATTGCACTCAGTGACTAAGAATGGTCAATAATAGATAACTCTGTATAACTGATACTGAGTAAATATGTTGTTAGATCAAAATACTTAAATTCCTTTTAGTAGGAAACATTGATCACAATCAAGCCTAGTTAGACTTGATCAGTCATATAACTCATAATATAGTCTAATCAGATCTCGTCTATATGTGGGCCGCCACACCAAAATGATGCAGCTATTGGCTCATACATGTTGCTCATTATTGCATATCTGATGTATGTAACTATACATCAGATATGCTACAATGAGCTACATGTTGGAGATGACAACTGCATCCATTTTCCACATTGTTTATGTGTCATGTTTTCAAAAATGTCTATATGTGATGCGTTACATCAAAAGGGACAACTTGGGTCAAAAAATCAAAATTTGGAAAGTGTTTTTTTTCTCTTTCTTTTAAAAGGTTACTTTCCGAAAATTTTTAACATAATACCTGGAACCCATCAAGCATTACAAACTGATAGATTAGATATATATATCTGTGATTTTGCAACTTATTTAACTTGGGACACATGTCACATGATATCTGTCTCCATCCTAATTTTCAATCTTATTAATCCCCTTCTTTCTAAAGCTTTTAACCTTTTCAAAAAATAAAATACATATGTAAGCCTTTTAGGAAGATTATATTGATTGAAGGAAATTATGATCATTTACTAATTGCTCCAGTTTGCAGTATAAGTTTTTTTAAATTAGATACATGTTTCAATAATTAATGTTTATTCAAAAGAAGGATGGAAACTATATAAAAAATCTAACAAATAAAAACAAGTATGCTCTGGACATTTCAGCCCAATAAAGTAAAAACGCAGTATGTGTATTGCAGATACATTGCAAATTATTTTCCTTTTGCCTTAGAGAAATCCTGTAGAAATGAGTAGACGACAGATTCTCTTGCATAACATAAGGCAGTATCTACTATATCAAACGTATGGACATACAACCTTACAGCATAAGAATGGATTGAAGTGAAATTGCACGTTTTATAGGAAATATCTGTTATGCTTTATTATTTTACTTTTTGGGGCAGATTTGGAGTAGACAATATTTGAAACAAATCTGACTAAAATAAGGTTAACACTCACTTATCTGAAAATCTATAACAACAAATTTGAGCCTGTGCATGTCATCAAGGGTCCTAATATGAGAGTAGTTTGTATTCATGAAATCTGAAACCATTAACTGTTTTAACATTGTAATTGAAGAGTACCCTGTAGTTGTTTGTTGCTTTTGAATGAAAACAGCCACTGTTTTCTTAAATCTATCAACTTTTCTGGGGTTTTCATACATGTATATCATAGAAAAACAGAGTTCCTGCTAAAGTTGTGTGGCGCAATATTTACGCAGGAGCCCGAAAAATTGGTACAACTGGGATTTGAAAATGTGTGAGAAAGAAGCTGTTTTTTGCTTTTTTAGCCAATTTGCAGCCATTATTGTGTGAATTTGGCACAAGCATCGTTTCAACTTTGGTCAAATTGGTGCAAGCGCACAATCCTTAGAGGGAACACTGATAGACAATTTACTTGACTCCTTTATGTTTTAGAATTTTGCATACTGGATGAAAGCTTGAAGTTGACTTGTAAATGGTTTAGATTTTAACATACTTGAGGTCAACTTGAAGTTGAAGAATATGGTAAACAGGAAAAAAGCTAGATACAATGTAAAAAAACCCAATGATTGCAGTCAACTATTGGTAAATAAATTTGGTATAAAAGGAGTGTGAAGTAGATAAACTGTACATCCTATAATAAAACCATGTAATGTATTGTATAGAGGTATTTTCCCTTTTTTTCCTTTTTCCTTTTACCTTTTCCTTTTCCTCCTTCTTTTCTTCATCTTTCTTGCTTAATCCATATTTTTGCTTCAGTTTACCAGCATTTTCTTAGCATCAGAAGAATAATATAGATAATCAGAAGAATAATATAGATAGTCATGTAATCCATCTCTTGATTGAAAATCTAATCAAAAACATGTGCTTCTTATGAATAATTCTAATTCATTTCACCTTCTTCATATTTGAATTTATGTGGGTGTCAGATGATAAAGTTTCCAAAGGACAGATTAAGGAAGAGATAATGAATTCATTGAACATTTCATTGTTCAATGTTCGTTGTTACTGCTTTTCAAATCCCAGGTGGATTATTGAGAACATTTGTCTCTTGTTTATATTAATAAATCAGAATCTAGTTGTAAATTAATTCCTAATCTGATCAGAAAGTAAGGTCAACTTTTTTCCAGTTTTGATTTGGTTTATTTGATATTCCAATGGTTATTATTGTGTGTACAATCTTCCCATGCACCAACCCAATAAACATGAACCCTGTAGCCTTTTCTGTGTTTCAGTTACATGTGTGCCTGTGTTTAGCCTATCAGAAGTCTACTTCAGTCACTATAGCAAACAGAAAAAAGTGAACAGCTTTTTTGAAACACGATTTCAAGGTACATTATATGGTATGCAACGCATAATGGGAGTGAAAAAAGCATGAAGGATACACACAATGTACTCAAGCCCTCCATTTAACAAAAAGAACAAGTGTAGTCAAACAAATTGAAGTTCTTAAGGTATCATGGTTCAAATTTGATTTGTTAAAGTTAGAGGTTAAGTGATTGAAACACACCAATTGCTTTAGTGATCCACAAAGCTCATTATGGATATTTTATGTAACAAGTAATTATTCGTATATAATCCTTGCCTTTTCAACTGTGTTTTCACTGTTTTTTCTAGTGTTTTTATATGAACACAAAAAGGTCATTTGTACAATACAATTTCATTAAAACTAACAAAGTCAATATTGTTTTAGTTTTTCATTATTCTATATAACAATGATTTATTTAAAATTATATTGACATAATTAAAAGAAAATATTGAAATTAAAGCCATTACCATTGAACTACCATTCATCTTTATTTATATTGAAGGATCTGATGAAGCCAGAATAAATAAACTCCTTAGATATTCATGAAATGATCCTAATACCTACTTGCTGTTATATATAGTGATAAAATACGTTTTGACTTGATTAAGTTTGGGAAATTGAAGTGTGTTGACTTCATTAGTTTTAACCTTTCTTGTCTGCATATTTTCTTCCTGCTAGGCTGGGCCAGCGCCAGTGCATCTGATAAGTGCTATTATAAGGAAGTGACATATCCTATAAACACGCAGTGTATTTCAACCAAACATTTTACACAAACTTTGTAAAGAGGGCAAACGTAGGAATGTAGAAAAGATTGTTAACCTGTTACCTTTTTAGAGTCCTAACAAAAATAGTCAAAAGAGCCAACATAATCTATATTAATATAACATAATGCAAAATTTAATGAATCTATTAAACTAAATAATGCCACGCCATGAAAGTGATTATTTAAATTGTTGTACAAGTACACTTATCTGTCCCAATATTGACTACGTCGCTAGTTGGAGGCCTCTTTTCGACAATCCATTTCACACCATAATAATAGGTAACTTCGGCTCACGTTAATCGTGGCAAACCGTCGTATCAAGCATGCAAGTTCAATGTTCGTCAATGTTCAGATCATCTCCACTAACGCCAAAGTATATCTATAAATTCTTGGCTGTTGTGCATAACATCCTGTTCACAACGGCTACACAATGGCTTATCTTGTCCTCAAGGGACAGCCGTATTCTGCCACCACCATCAACAGCCTTTTCTTCCCTGCAACTTTCAAGTTTTCTCAGCCTATCTTTGCGTCCATAGTTAGTGTTAACTTCCGTTCGTAGTTACCGCATCTTGTTGCCATCACGGCACGTAGTTGGTCTTGCGCTGACGCGTTGCAAGTCCTCATAAAGTTAGACAGCTTTCATGGCAGGTTCGTGGCATTTCGTTTTGTTTGTAATTTTGAATTACTATTTAAATAAATTATTTTTAACATTTCAAACATATAACAATATAATAGACTATGTTGACGATCCTGACAGCCAGCTACAAATCGACCTGTTGACTATATTTGTACTCTCTTTAAGTCTAACCATTTTTTGGTTTGAAAAATATCTCCTGGCATATGTGTATATAGAATGCCTCTTTACCAAGTGAGAGGTGGAAATCAACCTCAGGAAGTAGCACACGCCGTAATTCAATGCCCAACAATACAAAAACATTAATCAGAGGTTGTTTTTGTTAATTCCAACAGAAAAACTTGTGTTGCACTTCGTCTACACCAAACCAGTTTTTCTAGGCTATATGGTTTAATGCTGGTAACTGCAGAGATACTGTTTACCCGTAACAAGACCAAATTAAGGCTGAATTCTCAAAATATGCTGTTGAATAACTGTATTTTGTTAAAATTTGAAACAACAGATTTGTCTGCTTTTGTTGTCATAGCATAAAATGTCATCCCAAGGTCACTAATAGCATGAGTAGCTTGAATTGACCTACATCAGCTTTGTTAATTCTTCCAAGTTAATATTTAATTCAAGTAAAGCTTTGCATTGCATGTGATGTAATCCCAAGGTCACCAATTGTTCAAGTAGTTTAAATAGACCTACATTAAGCTTCATTAATTCGTCCATGTCAATATTTCAGCTAAGTAAATCTTTGTTAACTATTCTAAATAAATCTTCATTTTACCTTCTGTTAGTTGTAATTTGGACCCATGCTTAAGTATCTAATCATATGACTAAGCCACAATGATTAGCAATAGTTATCTTCATAGATTGAATTTTTCATGTAATTAGAGTTTCCTCTTAAAGCATTAATAAGAATGATCATTAACATAGATGTAACATTTAAGAGTATAATCTTACTTGCCATGAAGACCCTGGATTTAAAATAGAGCATTTCAACATCTGTAAGGCCCGGTCGAAGCTCCACTATCATATAGAATATTTTGCTTAGAATATTCTATGCTGATGACAATATGACCTACGTCATTTTGTCATCAGCATAGAATATTCTAAGCAAAATATTCTATACGATAGTGGAGTTGGGAACAGGCCTAATAGTTGAAACCAATCATAATGTCCTATTTATGGTTGAGTAAATGCTGTGTGTACTTATTGAATAATTATCAAAATGGAAGAGATAGCCATGAATTCTGTAGCAATTATTGCTGATAGGGTTACATAATTTATACATAAAGCGAGGTGATAGTGCCAAATATAGCCAAATACATTTGATGATCACTTTAAATTATTCCTACTTATTAATTATGTTCCTTGTGACTTTTTGCAGTGTGAATAACTATATTCGTTTTGTTTATGAGTTTTGTTAAATAATTGATGCAATTTCAATTTCTTCTTTATAGATGTATCATGAGTTTTATGAAAGCAATTTTCAACTATCAATATATAACTGATTTGATACACAAGTGAAAATAACAAAAGTTTGTCATTATATGCAACACCAATAGGAAATTTCCGTTGTCACACTCAGCCACCATCTCCATTGGCACCATCACCACCTGACTCTTGTCATCACACACCACCACCACCATCCCACTATCAGCACCGCCACACCATGGCCATCACCACTGTCATGGCCATCACCATTATCACCACTACCACATGTCTCCACCATCACTCACCACTACCACTCCAACACGGCTACCAGCACCACCACACCATGGCCATCACCACTGTCATGGCCATCACCATTATCACCACTACCACCTGTCTCCACTATCACTATGGCTACCAACAGTACCACACCATGGCCATCACCACTGTCATGGCCATCACCATTATCACCACTACCACCTGTCTCCACCATCACTCACCACCCATCCCACCATGGCTATCAGCACCATCACACCATGGGCATCACCACTGTCATGGCCATCACCATTATCACCACTACCACCTGTCTCCACCATCATTCACCACTACCATCCCAACATGGCTATCAGCACCACCACACCATGACCATCACCACTGCACACCATTATCACCACTACCACCTGTCTCTACCATC
>JXSR01S060369.1:35304-66542 GCA_000969725.1 Ophiothrix spiculata | reverse complement strand
ATTGATGATACTTGGTTGGTGTGCCAAAAATTACAATAAACACAGTCATTTAATTCACCTGCAGGCGTGTCGAAATCATGGGTAAGAACTTATGATGCGGAGTTTATTATCTTAATGTATGTGTTTGTTTTCTAGGATCTTGTCTGATTGCTATGTAGTATGAATATATTATTTAAGATTTTAGATGCAAAAAGAAAATGCAAGAATAACTATGTACATTTACCCTAAAGCTCCCAAAAGCAACATAAGGTTACAAGAGAAATCAGTAAATCAGTCTAAGTCTGAATACGTCACAGACGGGATCTTATATAAGGACCAAATGGGTAGCTTGGTATAGATGAACATGGGGGTGCGAGAGGTCCAAGGTTAAAATCTCTGTGGAACCACCATTTTTTGAAACATGTATATCCGAAGAAAATTACCTTGTCTGTAACAAAACATTTCATTTTTAACAATAACTGCATGAAAAATTGTGAAATTTCTTTTTTTATATTATAAAATAGGAATAGTATTCCACTTGCAAGATTCCTTTACTCCATAGTTGTACATATAAGTCTCAGACAGGCATTTGTAAATGCTAAATCAGTTGTGCAAAATATTCTGATCAGTCCAATTTCATATTTTCTTTTAATCTTTTATCCATTGATATATAGATTGAATTTTCTCGCTGCATTCACAGATTCGATGTGTAAACAGTGATATTTTTTATAGGTGAAGTTACCCAAACAATTTGGTTTATTCTGAGCAGTATTGTGGTAGAAACCTTTCATGTGTTAGTGGTTAGCATTAAAGTGTATGCTATACATATAACTCACCTTTTTACATTATGATTGTTTGGTTATGTTTTCTTTTACTTCAGTTTTCTGTGGCTTATATCCTTTGGCAGAACATAAATTCTATATATTTTTATTATTTATTATTCCTAAGCTTAGTGAATTCTACAACATGTAATTGATTAATTAATCAATTTACCTTTTAAGTTTGATCAGAATACAAAATAGATCTAGCCACCTTTTATAGCCACTTTAAAATAATGCACAGTTGCAAATTTGCAAATTCAGTCCAAAATCCACAATCTCAGTAGTCAATAACCTTCTTCAATTTTTATAAGTTTAAGATTTATACTAATGCAGAGTACCCATACCAACATACTTTGATTTTAGTAATGTGGAAGCACATTAATATTTTTTTGACCTACATGTATTTGAGCATTCTCATTTCAAATCAAAACCAGGTCAGCTTCGCATCATAATGAGTTTTTAAGATGATATTACAAAGAATCAACCCATGTTACTTTCATACTACAGTGTTTTAACAGCTGTTTTGGGCTCCTATTTCATGGATGAAACCAGGCTACAGTTTTGAGATTTTGTAGATTTAGCCAAAAAGGCTCCAGTTAATCTTCATAATTCCAGATTGATTGCTGTAGACATATCATTGTATATTCCCCTTGGCCCAAGCTCAGAAGCCCATTTGTCACCAGCCAAATGGTCTCCGTATTCTAGGTTATGATTTAATTTAGTGAAGAAGTGAAAATGTGTCTACACAGGATTTAGATTTATGGCAACATAACTTTGTTTTGTTACCAAGGAACTTGGCAGGGATATCGTCAGTTGATGTTAAAAACATGTGGTGCATAGCTTTGTGCATTTAGTGCATAATGTGAGAAGTAATTTGTTGATAAGCTCTAAAACTATCAACTCCTTCCTATCCTGTTCTCATGTCTGACTGATAATTTCATTCAGTGAAACTGTAGTTTTGGGTTAAAAGTGAAAGTAAGGAACTTATAAAAGTTTTATAAAGGTCTTCACACGAATCATGATATATGATATCTTCTTATATCAGTGCATGTCTGTGCATTCCTGTTGTATTGGTTTAGGGAAAAATTACCTTAAAACAGTTGTAACAGTAGAGTCACACTTGATTATTTTCTAGTTTTGTTCATTCAAACATTGTTCGTTTCAACATTACCATTATATTGTTATAATAGAGCTTTGTAGTTGAAGATGGATTAGTGTACAGTACTTGATTTTAAGTCAATTTAAGACATATAGATAGTGTCATTAAAATGTAAAAAAATCCTTAAAAATTGCACTAAAATATGAGATTAGTACAAGAAGATAAAGTCTGTGATTGGCCTTTAGCATTTTCATCCATTTCCTCCATGAACTTGCTGTGCTAAAAGTCTCTTTTGCTCTTTTCAAATGGCAAATATGATCTGGAGATATGAAGCACTTTCTCTGCATACAAATATTTACTATATCGCAAAGAGGTAGTGGCCTCAGTTTCAAATTCCTTGATGTAAACTCAACAAATGTATGGGAATGTCTTGGGGGAAATAATTTCATAAGTTTGAATTGTTTATCATTTTTAATGTTTGATAAACTTTTATAGTTAATTGAATTTTACAGTTACAGACTTCAAAATATGTGAAGATACACATGGTGAGTTTCAGCAATTCCATTGAAAGATATCACTCCAAGTATGTTTAACGTGACATTTTGTTATGTTATTGCAAAAAAGTCATATCCGCAATAGGTGCCATATGTTATGTCCATATAACACAAATTCACTAGAATGTAAAATAAATATTTGTTTTCCTCACATATATCAGTGGCTCTTGAAATGATTTTCTTTTGTGTCACTTGAAGAACCATCTGCTTACCTTAAACTTTACAGAAAAAGTGCTGGTTTGATAATATCAGAGAATCGATGGGACTAGGATACACAGAGTCCAAAAGACTAGCACAACAGCTGACAAGAACAAAATGGAAAACAACAGTCGGAAGACATGCAGAAGTGTAGCCAATCATCAACAGTGATGGAGGCATCCAGTTATCAATGTATGATGGTACCTTCAACTGAGCATTCTGCCATTTGTAACCTAAATTTATGAAAAATGGCAGCTATTGCAAGGTATGACTATCTTGCACTCTCATGACGATATTATTTTGTAATGACTATGTATGGGCAGATATCAAGCAGTAACTTTTGATGAAACTGTTGAAACTGTAGATCAGCTATGATACATATGTGTGGTGCTCTGGCAAAATGAGCAGAAAGTCTCGATTTACAAAATTGAGTTTATGACATATTTTAATTCTCTATAATCTCAGCTTTCGAATGATATATAAAATGTTATACTTTCTTTCTACAATTGTCATTTAGAGATCAAAATACAAGGCAGTCCACTCAAAATCTGGCAGTAGAAAATTGTCGCAAATCGATTTTAAAGTTACTGAATTCTATAGTGTATGATAGCAAAACGCGATCAATTACCCGGGAATAATTGCACTTTCCGGCATAATTGACCTTCAAAACGTGAGGTATAGATTAACACTAATGCATTGATATGTTTTATGTCAAAAAACGAAATTTGATCATTTCACCATATTTTTACTTTGGCAGCCATTTATTCAAAATCTTCAATCGCGACTTTCCGCTCATTTTGCCAGAGCACCACTCATATATATATAATTGGTTGGTGTTTTTGAACATTTCTAAGACCAATAGCTGCCAGCATGTTTATTTAAAAAAAAAAATTCATTAACTTTTTTCAACACGTGTAATTTTTACTGTATATAGCAGATTTAGGGCAATCTTGTCATAACTACAATCAGGTTGTCACTGTTTGCTGCCCTACGGGTTCGTTGCTCAATAAGTATAGTAGAGGAACTTTCACCCTACTGTCAGACCACAGGTTGAAATGCGCTGGTGATCGTGCTTTGTCCAGATCTGGCCATCAACTGTGGAAAGAGCTGCCCATTAGTATCCATTCTGTTGTTAATTTAAACACCTTCAAAAACATTCTGAAATCAAATCTTTTCCCTTAATTTCTTGTTTTTCTTTTCTTCCTAGCGCTTTGTCCAAATTGTAAAAGGCACTTTATAAATCATTTTATTATTATTATTATTTAATTATCAGGGATAATTGATATTGTTATCATAATTTCTTGGCAATAAAATGAAAAACTGAAAGCAACTGATAGTAAGAACAAGTTCATAACATAGAAAGAATGAGTGATTTCAATCATTTTAATAGTATTTGAGATGTAATCATTCCTAAGAAATTTTGGCTAGTTTAACAATATCAATTAAGAATAAATTTTAACATTATGGGACAGATTTATGTCATTTGAAACTGTTGTAACATAGAAAAAAATTAGGGTAGGTAGGTCAGATTTTTTAAAAGTTTATGTTTCACATACAAGAACACAAAATATACGACACATATACAAAAACATCTTACTTTTTCTGTAACACATCATTTATTTGTCATTTTGAATGTCCTGCAAGCCATATCTTAGGCCCCCATGAATTGATTCCCATCAAATTTGGGACTTGGAGATTTTTACCATGCTCAAAAAAATAAAAAATATCTAGGGTTGGCTGTAAAAATAAGGTTGGTCGGGTTATGTCAATCAAACAATATTTTTTTTAGGCCTAATAAATCATTTTGAAGTACATTATGCAAAATGCATATATGGACTAGAAGGAACTTACTGCCTTGCAAAGTGTCCTCCAGCACAAAAGAAAGAGATCTGCCCAAACCACCTGCCTACCATCCCACCTGGTAATCTAATGCTGTAAACCTTATATCTCAATGCTGATTTGACACTGAGATAATGACCTTGGTTTCATATTGCTCTATTTCATGAGATCCTTGTGTCATATTCACCACCTTCTCGCTGTTATTTAATATATCAGGAATGCAAGTATGATATATGGTTAGCATATATACAAGGGTACCTCAAGGTTGGAGAGGGTTTTCACCTTTTTATTTGGTACAGAATACATACTTTTAAGGTAGGCAGAATCGTAAAATGTTGAAATTTAGTGTGTTTGCTAAACTTGCTTTTATTTAAAAGAGAACACAATAAATTAAGAAAAGTTTGAAAGTGAAATATTGGTCACATATCAGCAAGCTTCATCGTAAGTGGAGAAAAGATTAATCAGGCATGAGAATCCTTAGGATTTTTGCAAATATCTGAAAGAATGGTGATAATCGTATTACATCCACTACCACTGGTGATGTAAAAAAATGCCTCTAAGGATTGAAGGTGAAGTTTTGAGTTCAGATGCAGGAGAAAACTAAAACACTCAGAAAAAGGTGCAAATAAGTAAGAATCAAAATCATATGTAGGCTACAACAACAGCTTGGAAGGAATGCTTTCAAAACCAGGGCTTTACCCGGGCTTTATAATAAAGGTGAGGGATGCTACCTAATCAACATCCCACTAGTCAGTATTTGAATGTCATCGCCACAGTAATTGGTATAAAAAGATCCCCTGACTGTGGCATCAGTAGCATAATTGATAATTTTGTGAACTAATAGATAAATCAAGGTTTAGACCCCGCAAAACAGGGTGAAACAGGGGGAGCGGGTTAGGGCAGCGGTAGTTCTCTCGCCTTGCACCAATGAAGTCCCGGGTTCAAGTCCCGCGCCCAGCATTTTATGTGCATTTGGTTTTCAGTCCATGCTCGCTTCCACAGGTTTTTCTCCGGGTACTTCAGTCTTCTCCTGCATTCAAAACTGAATTTATAAAAACCATCTAGGAGCCCTGTAAATAATAAGCTTCCTTTAGCTTACTTGGTACCAAGTACCAAGTTGGGTTTCCTTGGCGAAAGCCTAAACAAGGTGATACAAGGTGACAATAATAATGGTGATACATGTAAAACTTTGAAATGAATAAATGTGAACAAAATTTACATGCCGCTGATGAACCAAAAAGTTTTCGGTTGTTTTTATATCTAACATGAACAGGATTTTAATAAATGACATTTCAAAATCAAATTCTGAGACTTTACACAGTGTTCCAACTTCAAAACTTAGTTTCTCAAACTAGAATTATGTGTGTTGGTCAAGTTTTCCCTAAACCATCTAAAAGTTTAAATATTTAATCTAAAAAAGTTAATTTAACCTTTGATACTGTCATTAAGCTTTGTTTGTAAAGCTGTCATCAAGTTGCATCCTTAGATTAAAAAATGTTTACTAACAGCATTTTGTTGAATAATATAAAATGAAAATGAGAAATATGAGAGGGTCAAAATAAATGCCACCTCAAAGATTACATATATATTTTGCGACATGAGTTAACAAATGGTCAAATACAATGAAAACAAAGACAAGCTAAACTAAATAGACTACACCGTAATATTCCTATAGCTTGTTGAAAGTACCGCAATAGTGGGGGTACTGTGCAGTTACTAGCAAAAAAGTGAATTTTTGACTCAGTGCAGAAACTTTATTTATACAATAACTCTGACATCTGACATCAACTGGACAATGTTTCAGCAAAATGACATTAACAATGACATTGAAAATAATGCACTTTTGTTTATTTTTACCTCACAAAATACCAACACAGGTGAACAATTATAAAAGATGGGTTGATAATTTCATGTTGAAACTGCAATAAAATTAGTATAGATCATAAAAGTAATACCCCAAATCCTGGTGTAACTTAATATCAAAAGTTTTTGTTTTTAGCATTAGAAAATGAATTGAATAAAAACTAACAACAGTCTCTGACAGCATGAGAGGATAGTCCTAATTTTCAAAAATGAGTTTATTACATATTTGATTTCTTCATATTCTCAGCTTCAAATTGATATATAATTTGTCATACTTTACCTTTTCCATGAATAGATAAATATATGCAACCATGTAAGGTGATTTAGAAACTATAGAACTGTCAGAAATCAACTTCAAAGTATAAGCACTATACAAGATTGAGCATGGTAACTAATTATCTAACTAGATAGAGAAATGTCCTGAGAGGTTATGAGGGAAAAACAATAATATGCATTATCTCTGGTTCTCAAATAAACTTAAAACTCGGCTCACCTAATGTTTAGACTATATGTAATATTGCATGTGAATATAAAATTATTCCATGTCTTCACAATCTGCAGTCGTTTTCAAAAAGTTGAAAATGAACTAGACCCGTCTTAGTGCAAGTTGTATAGAATGTTTAAAATGTTTTGATAAAAACTGCTAAAATTAACATTTCTAGGTAATGTGTGTTTCCCAAATTTTACATATTGTTAGATGAATATCTATAGATGTGATTTCCATTAAAAAATTACAAAAATTTGAATATTTTTCTCATGTTTCACTTCAGTAGTTAGTTGTTTTTTCAAAATCATAAAGCGCTACTTTCTTCTCCTTTCCCGGAGCAACCCTCATATGCTTATATAAACTGATATTTTCCGTATCAATATTTACAAACATATTAAAAAAATATACATAAAAAACAAACAAATTAATATGTGGGATTCGATTGAAAGGCAAGGAGGCCTGATGTAATCACAACCCAGAAAAAAAAAGACAAAAACAAAAGAAACTACAAAAGTCACTTATGCTGCAAACAAAGTTTTGCTAATGATAATTTGATAGGAGGTGACAATTCAGTTGTTTACGAAAGTGTTTGATTTTTTGAAATGAATATATTCAAACAGGTCTCATTCTTGGTATCACTGTTACTTTTTCAGAGAAACATTTGCATTGACTACCACAGGTTATGAAAATTAAAATATTTTTCAAAATTGTGACAAGAAACATTACCACTCCATCTTAGTACTGTACTTAATTGTTTACAGCTATAAGGAGCAAAGGATATGACTTTTTTCTTGATACAGAAAACACCTTAAAACGTTAGTCAGTGACTGGTAACTGGATCCTAAATCTACTTTGTAGTCGGGTGCTTTCTCACATGACCAAGATGATGTGTGTGTGTTTACTTTCATCAAATTCATGAGCTGAATATCGTAGCAACTGACAGCAAGATGATAGGTTCTAATTGCCCATTAGACAATAGAAAATTAAAAGTTGAAATTGAATTCAAGCCTCTGGTTAATTGTAATCTTTGGTAATTGATAATCCTTTACTTTTGGGTGCATATTAAACAAGGAAAACATTTCAAATAAAAAAAAAAGCAGGGGCAAGTTAAGCATTTTGTAAACAACTGCATATTCATATTAATACTTTCTTTCCTCACTTGCAATAGCCAATATTTTTCATAAAATACAAAACTGCGGCTACAGATATGAAATAAAATCCTACGTGATCTCACATGTTTTCAGTAAGTATTGAAAACCAGTGGGTAATAAATCTGACTATGAATATATTGATACCTCAAGGCATAGACCTTTCATTCGGTTATTTCATATCCTCATATATATCTGTACCAAGTGTCATAAAGAGTACTGCATTTCATGAAATTGAGAAATATGAGACCGAGATTGGCGGGTCCTCTTGTGTCAAGTGAGCATCACCCTATAGAGGAAATGCTTGAGGTATCTTTAGATTGTATCTTCAGTTTTAGCACGGATCAAAACTAAGTCATTTCGCTGTATGGAATTAAAGGTTGTTGATGGATAAAAGGGCTTTAGGGCCCAAAATATACTGTCGATAACAAACTTTATCTTACAATTGCAATGCTATGCTTTGATATGACCTGTAGTGGCTTGAACAAATCTTGTTATCAAAACTAACAAATAGCCATGGGTCAGTAAATGAGTAAGACAGTTGATAAGTGTTTGAATCATGTATAAAATGTTAGGTGCCATTGCTTCCGGTTGTGTAAAACAAAATAATTATTCCGGTCAGCTTTCTAACATGGAAGTTGTTTAGATCCTTGAAGGCTCTGTCACATATTCCTGTATAGATCCCATACATACAAATAGCATTCAGAAGTTTCACATACTGAACGTGTGCCAAATGGACCACTACTGTATGGATAACGAATTGAATGTATACATAACGGACAGGCCACATGGATAACGTATTGAACATACTTCTAAAAACTACATGACAAACAACAATGTATATACCAACACAATAGTGGGAATAAGTACATTATGTGTACGTTTGACTCAACAGCAGTCCGGAGGCCAATCCCACAATCCAAAATATCATCAAACTATACATAGGAAATACACGCCAAACATGAATCTTTGTTTACCATGAAATGCACGAAGGGCATCTGCATTTTTTTGACTCAGTCAATTTTAACATTCATTCCAAGTAAACATTCCTGGCAATTAATTCCCTTCACTATATACCATAGTTTATGATGTTTTAATTTCAAGAAAACCAGCCAAATTGATACAAATCTTGTTTCTACAATGAGTACGTAAAAACATTGTTCGTGGTATATCGTAATATATCAGTGATCAGTCGCACTGTGTAAGAGGCTATTTTTACGTTAGGCAAACTTGTATAGTATAAGTAATGTTAAATTTGCACTTACACTCATCAAGAACAAGAAACGTGGCCGAGCGCCGGGCACTTTTGACTGATTAGACCAACGGCGTTGAGACAGGTTCGAGACCGGAGGGAATCTTTTTTTTCTTCCCTTATTTTCATTTTAAACGTTCAATACATTTATTTAGGAGTAAAGACACTGAATTAATTGGGTTTTGGATTTTTTTTTACAACTTTAACATGTTTGCACAAATAAAAATCAAGTTAATCCCACTGAACATGTCTATTACTAGAATATATCATTTACTGAACATAGTATTGGTGTTCATGAAAATCAAAATGTGCCGTGTAGTGTCTTTGTCAAAATTGACAAAACGTTGATATTTTATTAGTGACGTCTGATGATTTCGTGATTTTAAACTTATTTTTTTTTCATAAAATAAATATAATATAGAGAGTTATAATAAGTGTTGCCACTGCAATACGGCACGCACAGACAACGTTGTAGAGATTGAAGTGCTCTAGCTAGTGGGCAATAGAGAAATGATGATGTCACACACAGCATCCATTCAGTAATATCAAATGTCAACTGAAAACCGCAATGCATTGTGGGATTGGCCTCCGGACTGCTGTTGTTTGACTTCTATACAGTGATGTGTGACAGAGCCTTCATGCAAGTAAATATCTAATTATATTATCAACTTCTGTTGATTGATAAAATAACAAAGTATCAAAATTATATATGACAAACAAAAATGTCACTGTTATTTATAGAAAACTGGAGCAATAAACTTGATATGAAGTTATGTGTAATATCCAAAGGCATTGAGCAAGGACATTGTTATTTTATATTAACAAATTTGTAGTGTCTTCAGAATTGCATGCAATAAAGAAACTTGAGACTAAACTCAGTCCTCTTGTATCAAATATGCATTTTGCCATATAGCAGATACTCTTTGTCTTTTTATAAGTAAACCATTATTCTGCACTGATGCAACAATAGCAAGGACCAATACTGGGAAGTGAAGGCAAGGACAGCAGTGAACAGAAAAGGAAGTGAGGGAAAATGGACAAGAAAGATAACATGGGAGAAGATATGGGAAAACCAGATTTCTACATCATGTTATTCAAAGCAAATATATTGTAAACCTTACTTAGATTATATGAGTAACTTTAAATCCCAAAGAAAAAATGATTACTGCTTGCATTGTAAGCTCAAATACAAATGATCAGCAAAGTATAGCTTGTAGGGGACATAAATTCAATTGGAGCTTGCAGTTTTGGCTATGTAATGCATAACTAGACCAAAATGTGGCTTTGTCTTCACACAAAATTTGTGACTATGAAAGAGACTGATATGCTGCCATCCACTCATAATAATATTTGCCCATCACATATTTCAGGCAAAACAATTAATCTTCGCTTTTCTTTTACCAGCTAGGTACTGATATTTTCAGGTGTAATGTGCCTCAAGGAACAATCACCTTGTTTCTCAACTTAGTTGTAAACAGTATCATATATGTTGCTCCATATAATTGATAAACTGTTTTTTCTCACTACCTTATAAAGGTCAAGTCTTCGGGGTTTTCCTCAATGGTTCTATTTCTGTGTATCTTTACTTGAATTTATATTTCATCAGAGTTTAAAGTTGTCTAGCTACCCAAATATCAGCCATTGTCATTTATTAATATTGTACAACCATTAAGGTTTATTTAATGAGAAACGATTGTAAGAATAACAAATGAATGAAATATGCAGAGAGTGTATTGTTGTTCATGTAGCAAATGTCATTTTCCTGAAACTTTGTCCAACTGTAATAGAGTATTACTGTTACAGTAGTATAGTATTTGTACAGTAACTGCACTATTGTACCACCAGTATACAGTAGCTGCACTAGACCTGCCCATTTGATTGGGAGCTTTAACTGTACAGCAACCAAGTCTTTGGGATACTATCTGCAAGCAACTTAGGAATTTGGCTGTATGGGGTAGCTTATATTTGTTATCTTTGCACTTGACCATTTAACTCATGTTACAGAATATGGAGATACAAATATTGATATATTTATTTGGACCCTCTCAGGTTTGTCTTTTTATATTTTATTTTGAAAAAAAAAGAAGCTATTTGCAAACATTTCTTTAACTAGAATGTGGAACTTACACAATTTTGATAACTTTGGTTTTAATTAAATAAGGAATATCTTAACTTTTTAGCGGTATAACTGCTGTAGTTATAATGAAGGTAACCTGTTAAAAATGAATGAGATTTTCATAAGAACAGATGATTATAATTGCAAAACATGTGGAGGTTTTTTTTGACCATAAGTTGTTGTTAAGTCAACCTTTTAAACATACATATTTTAATATTTTCTAAAGAGATTTTAACAAGATCAGACAAATTAAAACTATACAAAATGTCTCTAAGGTCATTGTATAATATTTGCATTCTACATCTCATTTATGTCAACAAATTAATACTGTATGTCCTTTGTAAGTAGGCAAAACCTTTCAGCAGTACTGCCTTTCAGTGACATAATATAGCCCATTCAATATATTCTCAATGGACGGTGGTAGCCTTAGTATCACTACTGACAACTGGTCTACAATCCAATCTTTGTAAGAACAGATATGGTATCTTGAATTGATGATTTTGTTTGACTCAATTAGTGAATTATTTTACATTTTTCTTAGAATAGAAATTACTCATAGTAAGAAAAATCTACTGTATCTATATCTTGCCTATCTGTTAGTTTCTAATGAATATAAACTACCATCAACAAAGCCCTTTATTCGTCTATAATATCTAACTGAAATAAGAAATGACCTATTTATTTGTGACATATTTATAAATGTTGATGTGATATTCTTTCCAAAATGCTTGTTTAGCACACTGTAATAATATTGATACATATGGTATTTGTCACCTGAAATGGGAAATACCCTAAAAATTGTTAATTTATGTTCTGTGTTATATTTTTATCAAAATGCCTGTGGGTACATTATAACAATATAAAGTTATTGCACACCGATGTAGCCATGTATTAGTTACCTGAGATGGGAAATTCCCTAATAATTTCTATGAATGTTCTATGTTATATAGTTACCAAAATGCCTGCTGGGCACAATGTAACAGCATCATGACTTTAAATGTGTTAGTAAAACTGTGCCCTGCATGTTCTAGTTAAAGATGTAAGAAATTGCAATGAAGTCACCATGTTGCTCATACAGGGTGTCGCTTAAAAAAGGAAACCGAGATTTGCGCCCTCTGTTCTTGGAAATGGTTGAATGATTTGGAGTACTGTTTTGCTAAATTAATGCACCAGAAAGTCCTCTTTACAACAATACCAAATATTCCTACGTTGTTAACCTGGTTGAGTAATTACGACCAATTTTATGAATTGTGCATTTTATGCCTTTGTACCACTTTTGGTAGAGTTAACTTCTTTGTCTTTTGTTACCATTTGGTGGAAATTTGAAGTAGTGACAGGAAGGCCTGAAAATGGAGTAAAATCGTCCAAATCTAGGCTGAGAATAAATAAAACAGGGTAGATTTTGAAGGGCTTGAATTCGTACATCCATGTGTTAAGGTAGGCCAACAGGAAATCTCTTTTCGATAATAAACGGCAACTTTATCAAGGCTACGTATCTGTTCTCATTCAACAAGTAACAAAGAAAACATTTAAAAGATGAACTGCATCCTTGCAGTGCTATTAGCTGGTTTAAATAAAGCATGCACTAACAAAAATACGATATCAAGCTGATGAATGGTTTGAAATTCAATTTTGGGATTGGATTTTCCATAGCTCAAATAGGAAGCAAATTAATCATGTAATCTCCTTTAAAAACGTTCCTGTGTTCAGTTGCACTCTCCGAGTTTAATATTCTAAATCTAGGAACAATCCGATATTCGGTCATCCAAAAAAGAGTCTTAAAGGAGTCCTTCTTTCAACACGGCTTAAACTCAAGCACATCATGAGCAAGAAGTTTAAACGCTACCAAAAAGTGGTACAAAGGCATAAAATGCACAATTCATTCAATTGGTCGTAATTACTCAACAAGGTTAGCAACGTAGAAATATTTGGTATTGTTGTAAAGAGGACTTTCTGGTGCATTAATCTAGCAAAACAGCACTCCAAATCATTCAACCGTTTCCAAGAACAGAGGGCACAAATCTCGGTTTCCTTTTTTAAGGGACACCCTGTACATTGGGTCAAATGGTGAATTCCTTTCTCCCAAATACATTGATTGTGTGATACGAGGGGTATCAAAAAGTTTGAAGAATCCCCATAAGGGAGGGGGGTATATCAATGAATTTTTGTCAGAATAGTTGCTTGTCCCTGTGTAAATGTTGGTATACAATTGGTGCAGGCAGTAGTGTTACTTTCTTACAGATTACTGACACATATCTTTCACCGAATTGTAGAAGTGAAAGCATGCTTTTTTGTAATGCCAACACTGCAGCTCCATGCAGCAAAGTTTGCAGTGCAGTAAACTAGTACTAACATATCTTTAGTTAAGCAAGGTCTGCTGCCCTTTTGTATGGGCATGCGTGTTTCTCCTGTTGTCTGAGTGGCAATGTAGCAGTCCTATTCCCTGATTGGCTGAAAGTTGTTGTGATTGACCGATTCTCACTCAGTGATGTGTCTATCTGTCTCAATTTTTTTTTTAATTTCTATTTTGTATAAGCTGGAAACCGCCACCCACCTTTCTCCCTTTTACTTGAAAGTCATTCAGATCGTTAGTGATAATAAAGAGTTCATAATCTGATTAATCCTATGAATTTAAAATCTGATTGCTCATTGAAAGAGAAAACAAAACATTAACAAAAAAATTTTATTGAAGAAACAAGCAATTTATTTGAATTACAAATCAGGTTACGTGCGTCATAACCATGTATAAGAGACAATAATATAAAATTGCTCCATTGAATTAACCACTTGAAGTCTTAATTCATCAAAAGCACCGGATTTACAGGTAGTAAAACATTATTGACAAAACAAATGAAGCAATTGCAAACAAAATTTTGAGTGCAAATAAGCTCCAAGTGTTTTCTCAAGGTAATATAAGAGGTCTGTTATGTGATACTGATTTCTTATGACCTCTCTGTCAAATTCAGTTATGTAACATTTCTGCTGAATAAATGTCGGCAATCTAGGAAGTTAGTAATTGGATAAAAGTCATTGGACAGGTTTAAAGAGGGGGGGGGGCAAGGGTGCAGTGGTATACATAGCCAGATTTTCAGTATTGGTGGTACATACTTTTTGGTTTTTACCAACAACTGATATTTTTGATACTCAAAAAGAACACACATTTTTTAATTATATTTTTCAAGAACAGATGAGCAAAACCCAAAAAACAAAACCGTTTTTATGTCTACTTTTCTGTATTTTCTTAATGATTATTAAAATGAAATCCTCACATTTGCAATGGCTTTGCTCTTTGAGATGTACCTTAATTTTTAATGACAAACACATTAAATATTGATTTTGCCTATGCACCAAGTGTAGTACCTCTGATGTAGGCGACTTATCATGTAACAAATATGCCCAAACTAAGATTTAGACCAGGTTTAGGTCTACCGCAAGTGTAGGTTTTTTTTTTTTTACTTTGAATATTCAATATTTTTTATATTACTCTTGGTTGGTAATGAGAGAAAACTGACATTTTGAATGTCTTCAGAGCTAAAAGAATACATGTTCTGTTTGAGGTTAAAAACCCTAAATAATAAACTTGAATAAAATAAGCCAAACTTAAAATTAGTAATTCAGAATTTCAAATTACCACACCCTGGCAACTTTTGGTTACCAGCAGTTGTATGGTATACTCTCTAACCTGAGGGCCTGTGCTGAGGCCTGTACCACTTTTGTTTTCCTTCCCACACCCCTGAGCAGCTTAAAAGGTAGTGCTACAAATGACAACGCCAGCATAGGCCTACAGCAAGGGGGTAGACTGCTTCCCTGATAGTCTGATAGAAATTCTGATAGAAATTGGGAAAGCAAACAAGAAAATCAGGAAGGATAAGAAAAACAAGAGAGCTGCAAAGACATGAAACAGTTTAAAGTGCAGATTATTTCAGGAAAAGAAGTGTGAAATTGTTAAGAATTGCTGAAAACCTTTTTATTTCTTGTCAGTTTTACAAAGCAATCTTAATTATTTTGGGTCTTAATTGAATTGATTTTGGACAGAAATTGCATGCGCCGGATAAAAATCTGAAAGAAAAAAGTATTTGCCTTCCCCCCAACCCAAAAATATGGCTAAACACTGAAAGGGAAAGAGTATGAAAAGACCAGTTCAGGTTCCTTCATAATATGCTGTAACTGCAGTGCAATAAATTTACTGATGTATTAATTATATTTTGCCACAAACATGTCATAATTTATAATATTTAGCAAGCATCTCTCCTGACACATATCTTTCACCGAATTGTAGAAGTGAAAGCTTGGCTTTTTTGTGATGCCAACACTGCAGCTCCTAGCAGCAAAGTTTGCAGTGCAGTAAACTAGTACTAACATATCTTTAGTTAAGCAAGGTCTGCTGCCCTTTTGTATGGGCATGCATGTTTCTCCTGTTGTCTGAGTGGCAATGTAGGAGTCCTATTCTCTGATTGGCTGAAAGTTGTGATTGACCAATTCTCACTCAGTGATGTGTCTATCTGTCTCCATTTTTTTAAAATTTCTATTTTGTATAAGCTGGAAACCGCCACCCACCTTTCTCCCATTTACTTGAAAGTCATTCAGATCGTTGGTGATAATAAAGAGTTCATAATCTGATTAATCCTATGAAATTAAAATCTGATTGCTCATTGAAAGAGAAAACAAAACATTAACAAAATAATTTTATTGAAGAAACAAGCAATTTATTTGAATTACAAATCAGGTTACGTGCGTCATAACCATGTATAAGAGACAATAATATAAAATTGCTCCATTGAATTAACTACTTGAAAGTCTTAATTCATCAAAAGCACCGGATTTACAGGTATTAAAACATTATTGACAGAACAAATGAAGCAATTGCAAACAAAATTTCGAGTGCAAATAAGCTCCAAGTGTTTTCTCAAGGTAATATAAGAGGTCTGTTGTGTGATACTGATTTCTTATGACCTCTCAGTCAAATTCAGTTATGTAACATTTCTGCTGAATAAATGTCTGCAATCTAGGAAGTTAGTAATAGGATAAAAGTCATCGGACATGTTTAAAGGGGGGGGGAAGGGTGCAGTGGTATACATAGCCAGATTTTCAGTATTGGTGGTACATACTTTTTGGTTTTTATCAACAACTGATATTTTTGATACTCAAAAAGAACACACATTTTTTAATCATATTTTTCAAGAACAGATGAGCAAAACCCCAAATACAAAACCGTTTTTACGTCTACTTTTCTATATTTTCTTAATGATTATTAAAATGAAATCCTCACATTTGCAATTGCTTTGCTCTTTGAAATGTACCTTAATTTTTAACGACCAACAAATTAAATATTGATATTGCCTATGCACCAAGTGTAGTACCTCTGATGTATGCGACTTATCATGTAACAAATATGCCCAAACTAAGATTTAGACCAGGTTTAGGTCTACAGCAAGTGTAGGCTTTTTTTTACTTGGAATATTCAATATTTTTTATATTACTCTTGGTTGGTAATGACAGAAAGCTGACATTGTGATTGTCTTCAGAGTTGAAAGAATACATGTTCTGTTTGAGGTTAAAAAACCTAAATAATAAACTGGAATAAAATAAAGCCAAACTTAAAATTAGAAATTTAGAATTTCAAATTACCACACCCTGGCAACTTTTGGTTATCAGCTGTTGTATGGTATACTCTTTAACCTGAGGGCCTGTGCTGTGGCTGTACCACTTTTGTTTTCCTTCCCACACCCCTGAGCAACTTAAAAGGTAGTGCTACAATGACAAAGCCAGCATAGGCCTACAGTAAGGGGGTAGACTGCTTACCTGATAGTCTGATAGAAAATCTGATAGAAATTGGGAAAGCAAACAAGAAAATCAGGAAGGATAAGATAAACAAGAGAGCTGCAATGACATGAAACAGTTAAAGTGCAGATAATTACGGGAAAAGAAGTGTGAAATTGTTAAGAATTGCTGAAAACCCTTTTTTTTTCCTTGTCAGTTTTTAAAAGCAATCTTTATTTATTTTGGATCTGAATATAATTCATTTTGGAAAGAAATTGCATGCGCCGGATAAAAATCTGAAAGAAAAACGTATTTGCCTCCCCCCCCCACCCCACCCAAAACTATGGCTACACCACTGATGTGCTATGACTTGATGATGCTCTGTTCAAGTCTTGACTGTTTAATATGTACTGTAGGTTTACAATAGTGTATAATTAATTGTTAAGCTTAATATTTGTGAGTATGGACCTATCTAAAATGCTATCTTTTATTAAGCATTTAAACATGAATATAACAAGCTTTGGATTTTTTGGCATTGTTGAATTGGTTTACCCTGTCTTGGAAAAGTTTTTGATGCTAACTTGAAATTAACTTATTCGTTATTGGCTTGGTTGAATTTATTACAAAGTGCTGTGTGACAGTATGTTCAAGTAGGAAATACATTTTGACATTAAGTATACGAGTGTCTTGTATATTTAGCATAACGAAGAAATAAAAAACAAATCAAACTGTCACTTCCACATGTTTCTATTATGGATATTTGAAAATCAAAATCAAATGTGACCTATCATATCAAAAGGTACCTTAATACCGGCATAGTAAATTACAAGATACGGGCCATTAAAGCTGAGCATAGTCAAAAATCACATCCAAGGTCGAATTTCTAATTTCATCAGAAACATTACTTTTGAAGTGTACTCTATCATATTAATCAGGTTCCAACATCCAAAACATAAGATTAATTTGTAAAAAACAGATACAAATCCTTTCTCCATTCAAGTTTTACCAGGTACAGAAACTTTAAAATTGATTTTCTCAGAACTACAGTTTTCTGAATCAGCTTGATGCCTTTTACCAATTTGGATGTAACTTTGTAATCAAACATCCAATAACTAAAAGCAAGGTGTCATTTTAAAGCCTAAAATATAATCTTTCAGATGAGACCAAAAAATCATTTTGGGACCCTTAAGGTACCTTTCGATATGATGGGTCACAAATAACAAATTTATATATAATGTATTCACTCGTCCAATTCAACTATTTGCCATCGGATAAATCCTTTAAATTTTTAACTACCATCACTTTTAACAGTTTGAAAACTCATCATACTTTATATAACCAACATATTATCAAAGTAAATTAACAAGTTTTGATGTGCTATGACTTGATGATGCTCTGTTCAAGTCTTGACTGTTTAATATGTACTGTAGGTTTACAGTAGTGTATAATTAATTGTTAAGCTTAATATTTGTGAGTATGGACCTATCTAAAATGCTATCTTTTATTAAGCATTTAAACATGAATATAACAAGCTTTGGATTTTTTGGCATTGTTGAATTGGTTTACCCTGTCTTGGAAAAGTTTTTGATGCTAACTTGAAATTAACTTATTCGTTATTGGCTTGGTTGAATTTATTACAAAGTGCTGTGTGACAGTATGTTCAAGTAGGAAATACATTTTGACATTAAGTATACGAGTGTCTTGTATATTTAGCATAACGAAGAAATAAAAAACAAATCAAACTGTCACTTCCACATGTTTCTATTATGGATATTTGAAAATCAAAATCAAATGTGACCTATCATATCAAAAGGTACCTTAATACCGGCATAGTAAATTACAAGATACGGGCCATTAAAGCTGAGCATAGTCAAAAATCACATCCAAGGTCGAATTTCTAATTTCATCAGAAACATTACTTTTGAAGTGTACTCTATCATATTAATCAGGTTCCAACATCCAAAACATAAGATTAATTTGTAAAAAACAGATACAAATCCTTTCTCCATTCAAGTTTTACCAGGTACAGAAACTTTAAAATTGATTTTCTCAGAACTACAGTTTTCTGAATCAGCTTGATGCCTTTTACCAATTTGGATGTAACTTTGTAATCAAACATCCAATAACTAAAAGCAAGGTGTCATTTTAAAGCCTAAAATATAATCTTTCAGATGAGACCAAAAAATCATTTTGGGACCCTTAAGGTACCTTTCGATATGATGGGTCACAAATAACAAATTTATATATAATGTATTCACTCGTCCAATTCAACTATTTGCCATCGGATAAATCCTTTAAATTTTTAACTACCATCACTTTTAACAGTTTGAAAACTCATCATACTTTATATAACCAACATATTATCAAAGTAAATTAACAAGTTTTGGAACACTGGAAGGAGATAACAAATTGGTGAAAGCAATTTGAATTCAGAAAATTATTAGTTGAATTGGACGAGTGGATATAGTATATTTGTGTGGAAATACACATGAGGCATACTGAATTTAATTTTAGAAAATGCATTGGAATTTGTTTAACAACTAAGCCTTTCAAAGAAGTGCAATGGAATTATCAGAACTGGAGACTTTTACACTTGAGGATTCACATTGGTGTATTATTCCAATTTCAAATATTTCTTTTATATACCTGAAAATATTCAATTTGATGATACATATAGATAGATATGGATGGTCTTAAATAGATATTTCTAAGTAAACATGGTAAATTGACAAATGTAGTGCAAAAATGGGAGAAAGAACATTTTGTCTTTAAGCACTCTATAATGATGAATATTTTTTTACCCTTTCAGGTTTATACTGCAGCGGATGGGTAAAGTATGGCCCAACTGGAGTCATTTTATCTAGTCTGAATGATGCTATGGAAACAGCTAAAACTATTCTCAAGGACCTATCAGCTGGCAAAATAGAAATCAGTAGGCCTGTTGGATGGGGAAGACAAGAAGTCATTAAACAGCTCAGTCAAAAAGGTAAGCTTGTAGCTCTTCATGTTCCAGTGGTAACTCTTTCACTCCGGAATAAAATTTTAACCATCTGTCCTATTTTGCCGGCAAGCCACTCTGAGTGGCTCACAGACACATAACTTTATGATAGCATACGATAATTGTAGTGCGCCAGGGTTATTCTCTTTGCTAATAAAGATGATGGTACTCGATAGCTCTTTGTTTCAACTGCTTGCTGGCAAATTTTTGACCAATTTTGGCTTGTAGTTTATGTTTTAGAGCTATATGAAAAAATTGCGTCAAAGTAGAAATTCCGGTAAATCGTGCACGCTTTTGCGAGCCGCTGCGATCGGCTTGCCGGAGTGAAAGAGTTAAGTTTGTCAATTCCTAACACAATGACAGAAAGTTTTCTGAAGGCTTTGATGTAAGGGAGATGATGAAAATAAATCAAGATACAATAAATTCCTGTAGAAATGCATCACCAACACCTTTCTAGTAAGTTTTATAATTATAGGGACTTACTCTTAGTCATGTTGTATATTATACTGGTATGTTATGAATTATATTTTTGTCATTTGGCTCAAACATTCCTGAATATTCCCAAGAACTGGGAACGGGGCTTAGTACTTTGTCCTGAAGCTTATAAAGCTTATGGTTTCTAATTTGGTATTCATACACTCTGCATTAAGTACGGGTTGAAATTGTAAATCTAATTGGATAGTTGGTTACTTTTACGCATTCATTAATCTTGTCTAGTTGTACGCTGCGTATCGCGTAGTGCGTTGTACAATTCCATGTACGCTTATGCGTAACATGCTTGGGCTTATATGGCAAGTTTCATTTAAAAAGGTAAATCTAAATTACAATGATTAACATAGGACAATAGATGGTTGTATTACCTGTTTTATAAAAATAGCAAACACATTTTTAAATAACTATGTTGCTCTTTACTTGGCACTCATGAAATTGTACAAAATTAATGCACCTTGTGCTGAAGTTGAAGTTGTCAAACTCACTTGGCTGCACCTCATGAGTGCAGACAACTCCAACTTCAGCACACGGTACATTCTTTTTGTACAATTTCAGTCGCATCAAGTAATTATGCAGTAATTAATCTATAATCATGTTATACTGAATGATTAACTTTATTTGTCCAACTAGGATCAGTGCTGTGTCCAGGGGGTGGCTTTGGGGGCTGAAGCCCCCTGCAGAGTTGCAAAAATCATGTAAAATCAGCCTAATTTTGACGATTTTTTACACTAAGCCCCCCACACAAATCACCAAGCCACCTTAAGCCCCCCGCAAGGAAAAATCCTGGACATGCCAGTGAGGATAAAAGGAAATACACCCAGATGAAGGACTTAAAGTGTGTGTTCAGATCACTTTCATTCACAAAATCAAATTGGAGATTTTGTTACCATATGAAAGCGCATATTTTTCTCATAACCCCTGTAAAATTTTGCACCCATATTATGTATTATTGAAGAGATATGGACAAAAAAGTGTTGAATTACTTGAATATTTTGTTAACAAATATAAATATCCTATATGTTTCTATGCACCACGCTCAGGCACATATTTGCCTGAAGCATTAATTTGGCTCAAGGTATGAAACTTTACAATTGTATTATGTTGCTTATGATCCTTCATTTAAATATGAAAAAGTATATGGTAAAATTTGTCATCATATCGGAATACATACCTTTAACGATATCATTGCTTTGCACTTAACAGAGCTACCTAGTAATGTCATTTATCACAGAGTTTAAAGATTCATAGAAGTCTGATCATTTTTATTGTACCTGGTACAGACAAACTGCCTTGACCTTAACTCGCTTATCTTGCATGGCTCTGTTACATTTATACAACCAGTGCATGGCGGTTTGTACAAATAAAATGATGTATGCCAAAACAATCAGAGAAACATACATAAATAATGCTTCTCAGAGGAAAACAAACACTAAATTAACAATGAAGTAGATCTATCTATAGAAAATGCACCTGTATGTGTGTTCAGAGCTATCACAGATACTGTGAGCGCATTGCCTTGTTTAACGTCATGCAGTGAAACTTGGAAAGCTTATATATAGGATCTCTTTTTTTTTCTTATAAGATCATGAATTACTACCTTAGTGTAACTTTTTTTCAAGTATGTTTTGCCTTAAATATGTGACCGTCCATCCCAAACCAGCCGAAAATGCCACCTCATGTAATTTTCACTTTTGTAATCATTTGCAAAGACCATGCTTTAAGGATTAAAATGACACCTTAATAAACTTCACACGATTTTCAGAAGTCAACTTATGGTCCGTCAAAGGTTTCAGGGAGTAAAATGTATAAATGAGATAAACGCATTCAAAGATCAATAAGCCCTTTATTTTCTATTTTACATTTCTTATCATTTTTGTGAAATGAAACTTTGCTGTTATTTTGTAGTATGCACAAGGATTGTGAATGTGTCAAATATCAATTTCGGCAAATTACGACCTTGACATGTATTTTCCCCTGTAGCGCAAAATACAGTTTCTTTCATATACGGCCTGGACAGCCACATATATGTGTGGTTGTCCAATATAACACATTTGGTGTGTTTTTTACGTGACTCTTCATATCAAAACATGGCATTTGTCAGAGCCTATATGTTTCTCATTCCAAGACACCAATAACACCAAGTTATTTCACACCTGAAATTGAATTATTCTCTTTACTGGAGATCAATAGATTAAAATTACATCATAATATGACAAGTCCAAATTGTACAAGATATCGATTGATATTTACTCAGCCTTAAAATTATTGATCTTCAAGTATGGCTTAACTTGGTGTAATCGATGTTACAAAATGAGGTACATGTAGGTTCTGTGTGCCATGTTTTGTTATCAGATTATCTTTGAAGCTGTTAACATGCTAGAGGTTTGTAAACTTTGGAATAGGCATTAAATTTGGTTCTTGAAACCGCACTTTCATTGAGCCCTGTTCGCGGCGACTGAACAGATAACAATATCTACCAGATTATGTATAAATACTGAAGAAGTTGTTTATAAATAATAATGATAATATTAATAATATATAATTATAGCGCTTATAAACTAAGTATGTCAATTCCGACTACGCAATTCACTAAGCGCTTTATATTATTACCGCTGACACTTGGAAATTATCAAAATCAGGTCATACCAACTAAGGGTACTATCATATTAGGTACTAGACCCTATTTGACTTTAGATTATAATATTCCCATAACAGCTCTCCAATGCGTTTGGGTCAACAAAACAATCAAGATTAAATGTCTTGCCCATGGACATAACCCATTGGCCGTAGTGGAGCTCGAACTCATAATCTTCTGATTCAGAGTCCTGCACTCCGGCTGCATACACTCAAAACTTTTGGTAACCCCTAAACATATTGTATGACAGAGGTTTTGTGATTTGTTTAATTGATTTTTTTTATTTTGTTCAATATAAGCAGAATCACACACTTTCAATATCCAGTTGTGCTATAGAAACAGATTTGACTAATTTCTTCAATTCCATCTTTTTTTGTCTGGTAGACATTTCCTTGAAACGTCAAGGTAAATTTTTCTCAGAAATCTCATCAGACAATCTTTACAAAATTCACCCTTTGTCAGCTACTATGTCTACAGTTATTCAAACAAAATTGCACAGCTTGCATGCTTACAGTATATAGTAGACACAAACTCGATTACAGGTGTCAATTGAGATAAATCAAAATTCTCTTGATTTACTAAGCTTCTTTCACAAATACATGCACCTGTCACATGTTCCAATTTGGATAGTTTCTATGAACCAGTTATGTTTCAGTGAAATGACATTATGGGAATAGATTTAACATGAATAAAGGCACCTAGAATTATAGATTAATATAGACAGTTATGCATGAATATAACATACCTGCTAAATGAAGAAAATGTTAAGAGATCATATACACCTGACAGAAGACAATTTGAGTAAGCTTGTTCAACTATATGTGACGTGTTACAGCAAACGGTACCTACAGAGCTACAAGGGTCAGATTAACAAACCTTTCGCATCCAGTAACACTAAAAACTCTTGGGAAAAAAAAAATAAAATCACCAAAAAGACTTTTCAGAAAGCCCAACAAAAATTTGGATGTGATAAATTATTATCTTTTCATGCTGTGTGTAAACTGAAAACAAATGTTTAGTGCATTTTCTTAAAATGTACATTTGTACCAGTTGTATCAAACATAATTAAAAATGGATCAAAAGAATTACATTTTAAGGCAAATTGTTATTTTAACTGCTTCTTTCACCATTATCCTGATAAATGGCAACAAAACACAAATGAATGTGAATGAAAAGACTTTAAAATGGTGTTCAAATATAACCCAAGCATCAAGTGTATAAAATCCCATCTAATTGTGTTAATATAGGTCAGCCTGTCGTAGGTCTTTACAATAATTACCTATTAAGTTGTGAAAATCTAATAAGAAGTAGCCAGTGTTAGGTCTAATCAAATAACTAGACGAGGGAAAATCCCATCAATGACACTTAATGTCCAGGGGCTTGGGTTTATTACGGCAAATTGAATTATACACATTGGGCACTTGTTAAATGCTACACTCTGCAATGTTTTTACTGTAGTTAGATTTGTTTCTCTTGCATGGTACTCTTGACTTGAAGATACAGCTTTCAAAGTAAGAACTGAATATTTTATTCTAGAAAGAGCACGATATCTTGTCAATCTGACCTTTTAAGACAAAATTATATCCATTCACTCTTGATCATTAAAATAATCAATTGTTAAGGGGAAAGATGTTGAAATATAGTTTATATCTTTGAAGATAAAAGCTTTTGTGTTAAAACCAATAAAAATACAAATGCTATAGAAGGTACTTGAACAAATTCTCAATTAATACCTGTTTAAAAATATCTAGCTAACTAATAAAAAATATGATTGTAAACATTTAATTTGCTGTTTTTTGTTTAATCAGTATAAATGGTTTGGTGTATTTAACCTCATATCATGTGAGTCCCCAGTTTTCAAATCAAATGTAAAAATCAGAATTTCATTTGCTAATGTTAATAATAATAATAATAATAACAAGCATTTCTATAGCGCTCTATAAAGAACACAGCGCTTACATGAAAAACAAAAACAAACCAATTAAACAGGAAAAAGATGTGTTTTAAGTGCACCTTTGAAAGCAGACAAAGACTCAGACTGCCTAAGACCTACCAGGAGCTCATTCCAAAGTTTGACCGCAGCAATCTGGAAGGATGAATCACCAGCGCTTTTTAGAGCGAGGCACATGCAGCCGAGTAGTATCAGAGGATGATCTGAGTCTTCGCCTACATTCAGAAGTATTAACGTCACTTTGAAGTGAAATAAGATCAGATAAATATAAAGGAGCACTGTTGTTGATACATTTGTACACAAGAATGATAAGTTTAAAAACAATTCTTTCCTTGATCGGAAGCCAGTGAAGCGAGGTCAGTAGGTCTGCCGAGCGCTCGTCCCTTCCACAAACAAAGATTAGCCGCGCAGCTTTATTTTGTAAACGCTGTAACCGCATGATATCCTTAGCGCAAGAATTGTATAAAAGTGAATTGGCATAATCAATGCGGGAAAGGACAAGCGCCCGGACAGCACTATGACATGCATCTTTGGTGATAAATCGACGGATACGCCATAGATTCCTTATATGAAAGTTAACAGTTTTACAAACAGAGCCTATATGATTAGCCATACTCAATGATGAATCGAGTGTAACACCTAGATTTTTTACACTCAAAGATGGTTTGATAATTACATTACCAAGTTTCAGTTGAATGTCACCCAATTTCTTGTAAGATCTTTTACTGATCATCACGCAAAACTCTGTTTTATCCTGATTCATTTGGAGTTTGTTCTGAACCATCCATCCATTAATCTGAGATACACAGGCAGACAGATTAGAAAGCACACGCTCTTGCTCACCAGCTATATTAGGATTGAACTCAATGTACAACTGTACATCATCAGCGTAGGCTTGGAAATTGATGTTATGTTTCCTGATGATATCACCTATGGGGCTGGTATACATAATAAAACCCTGAGGGCCAATAATGGATCCCTGCGGCAAAGAGTACTTAAGAGTGTGATCTAAAGAAAATACCTGGTTGATGGCAACTTTGGTGGTACGGTTTTCTAAATATGTTGATATATTTTTTTGATTCTGTGCAAAAGTGTTTTTTTTTTAAGAAGTTGGATTTTAGATAAAGAAGCTTCTGCTTGTAAAGTGTGCTTTAAGAATCTAATCCAATGTTTTACAAAACCTGCTTCATTAAAATTAAATATTGCTTTTTATGATGATTTATCCTGCAATTTGTATACAGCAAGCCTTACTTTATTTCATTTCTATTTTATTATGTCAGTGTTGAGGTTAATTGAAAGGAGTTAATACTTTCATTTAATCTCATCATACACAAGAAAATTCATATAAACTATGTAAGTAGATATAAAAATACAATGTGTAATTTTGCATATGAAATACATTTGAGAATGATATAATATCAGACGATTATGTATTTTAGTGTATGAGAGACATGGATGCCTCCAAAAACGCTAGGCGTGTGGGCGGAGGCACCCAGCTTACAAAATAAGAACATATTCTAATTGATATAATTGGAATCAGACTGTAAGTTCCATACATTGAGGTAGACAGAATTACAGAGAAAGCTAAACAAAACAAAATAAAAACAAAAACAAAAAGCAACCTTAATAAACTCGCAATGAATACAGAAGCATTATAAATCAAATGTATTACATGCTTGAGGGTGGTGGATTACACAGACGTGTATCTTATGAATTATGCTGTATGAAGTATATTAAGATATCAAGATATCAGAAAATGAGGGTGAAGGACAAACATACAGGACAACAAAAGGGTATCACGTGACTGGAGCGTACTCATTATTTATGGATTCAAGGGTGTATTGACCGATAATGGGTTTCTTAAGTATGCTTTTAAAAGAGGCGACGGGACGAGCAGTTTTGATTGTCTTGGGTATTAATAGTATTAGTTGCAAGCAATGATCTGGTTGGCTCAATATGGAAATCAAGGGCTTGTCTCATGCTATAGTCATGGATGTAGGCCTTAGTGGCAAAGATATTATTTTGGAGATCACGCGGAAGTAAATGAAAATTGTGCCGATACATATGGGTAGCAAGCTGATATATGTAAATATCACGAACATGAAGTTTTTTTAGTGCTATGAATAAAGGGGTTGTTTGCTCTAGGGAGTTAGTGCACGTTCTAATAATTTCCCTTTGTGCTATAAAAAGGGACTCTAAATCCCCGCTTCGGTCAATTTCTGGACTTCAAAATCCGCCTGTGCGTCATATCCTCAAGCATATGAGGTTGCACAATATTGGAAGAAAGAAAGAAAGTGTACAGTACAACAGGTATGGTAGCTAGAACAAGCGTATTATATAGGGTGTGGAGGGACTCTTTATTTAAGAAGGGTTTTACTTTCCTAATTATGTCATTGTATTTTGAGACAATTTTAGTTTTTGTCTATTAAGCCTCCTAAGAACTTAGTTACATCAACCTTCTCAATATTTTTGTTGTCAATTTTGATTTGGATGTTGAGGTTACGTTTATTACTATGCTTGTTTTTAAAAATCATGTAGTTAGTTTTATCAATCTTCAATGAAAGTTTAATAAGTTTGAACCAGTTTGATATCTTATTTAGTTCGTCATTAATTAATCTTTCAAGTTGGCCTGGATTTTCATGGGAGAAAAGGATGTTAGTGTCATCGGCAAAAATTATAAAATGGGATTTAGGTGAAGCAAGTGGGAGGTCGTTTATAAACAAGAGGAATACTCCAACTCTTAGTTATGTCAGTTTTATCAAGAGTTGTAATATGTGAAATTGGATTGGGCTCTAATTGCAGAAAGTACCTTGTAAATGAACTATGAAGATGTTTCTTCTTTTTTTGTTGTTGCAAGAATCAAGACGTTGGAGCATAGATCCAGATCAATCCGCATCTTTGTTAATCTGCTTTGCATCTAGACTGTGGCTATACAGGCATTTGATCTGGATCTAATACTTATCAATGCATTCTTTGATTATCTGGATTTAAGATCTGGATCTTGAAGATGCACATTGATCTGGATCTGTGTTCAGTGTAAATACCCCCATTATTCAATTCTTTTTATTTATTAGCTTGACTGTAATAGCTAGTAAATGCATTTGGTACCTTTTGGGATACACAGATATGGTAAATTCTTGGACATCAGTACTTAAGGTGAAGCAGGATACATTTCCTAAACATACAATTACTGACCCTGTGGGTTGTAACAACACAGATAAGAGCTCTCATATGAATAGAGTTAGTACTTATGATTAGGCAAAAACAGTTTGATGGCCATCAAGTGGCACTTATTGACCAAACCTTCATTCTAACTCTTGGGTCATTACTAGGAGCGTTAATTGAATATGTTTTATTCATTGTAATCTTCTATCTGTGAATGCATGGTATCCTGTAAGTCTTTAACAATGGTGTGGTTGCTGTGAGAATTCATGAATTCAAGACATCATTTAACCAAACACATTGTAGTGCAAGTTACACGTAAAGTATTTTAATACTTTCCATGTAACTTGCATTAAGATGTTTTAATGGCTTTTATCAAAGGATTTAAATATCCTTTGATAAAAGCTGTTAAAATTGTCATTTCTAGGTTATAAATGTTGCCCAAATTTTACATATAGTTACAAGAATATGTATCAGTGTGATTTCCAAAACCAAAAATAAAATGGTATTTTTACCCAATTTTCACTTCAGTAGTTGGTTGGTTTATTTTCAAAATCATCAATTCCAAGTTTCCACTTATTTCGTCAGAGCACCCTTCATTGGAAGCAGACATATTGTGACAGGTTTAGTTTTATTATTATTGATAAAAGTGCTGTAAGAATTTGACCAAGAGCATTAGACTTTAAGCATATTTTGACTTAAAGATAAGTCTTAGTCAACTATACAAACTGACCAAATTATTCCATACACTACAATGGCAGTTGGATGTGATGTTGTATTCTTACCCTTGTTTGTCTTCGGGAGAAGTATAACTAATTTGACATGTGCCAAAACAGTGTTCAAACTGATAAAAGATACTCTGAAGTGTCATCGTGATGAATTAGAGAAAGAGGTCACAAAGTGTGTCATGTAATTGCAAACCGAGTAGGCTAAAAGCAGTCTGCACAATCAGCAGGTATAACAATGAATCAAATTGAATGAATTAGGGAGGAGTGTGTGGACGGGAGTAACACATGCCTAGCTTTAAGGAATCCTGTCACGTTTGATTGATGGCATTATTCACTCTGGCTGGACAAGTGCTATCTCATTAATATCTGTTGATTCAGAGAGGTAGGGCAAGGTGTTCTGATGTTAGCTTTGCCTTGGTCATGTAAAAATCTTTCTTTATACCATATCCCAAATATTCAAGTGATTATCAGTTGAATACAAAGCAATGCACACAACTAAAACAAATGGCCCTGCAGAGAAGTATATTGTAGATCTATTGGTATTCGCTGTTGAAGTTATGTCATAATCGGATCAATTTTCCAAGCAAACAACCCATATCATATGATACTATTCACAGTAGGGTCAAATCATAGTCGGCCTTCAAACAAAATTTTCACTACCAAAAATTTCGTCATGAAGTCACCGAATATTTGCAATCAAATTTAAAGTATAAACCGGTAACAAACATTTGAGGCAACATATATGGCAATTTAACACATTGTGCAATTTAGCATGAAATTTTATTTGGTCTCAACTTGGTGTTGGAAGTTATTCTATTTGAAGTGACTCATCATTTTACCGTCACGACCAAATGTTTGGTAGTAAAAATTTTGTTTGAAGGCGGACTATGTTTTGACCCTTACTCATGGCATCAATTTGAATTCAGCATTTAAAAATCAATCAGAGCACCACACAATTGTTATGAAATTGCTGTGAGCTGTGTGTATAGTGTGGACCGGTTGCTCTAGAGAAAAAAATTCTTTGACAGTGAATTGGTTTCTGTGGTAGATATTTGTGAGAACGAAAAGGACACCCTAATCTGTAATCCTTCCAACAAATTAAGTGGTAAAAACAGAATTTATAGCTGTCAAGACTATTTAAATGAGTTATTTTTGTACATGAAATCACAGTCAATTGTGAATAGAGAATTATTTTTTACCTCTGCCCTTTTTCAAACCCTTAACCTCCAATTCTCAACATGCATTTGTCAATATAGGCTGATCAAATTAAGAATTAGAAGAGCAAGTTTAAAACAGCAATTCAAAAGGAGATATTAACACCTAGTAAGGTCTGTAATTAGATCTTTGAAAAGTCCTTGCTACAATGGCTACTGGTACAGTTAAATGTCATAAGCATAATTACAAAACAACAATATGTTTAATTGGATCCACCATTTCACCCCCATCCGAAATGCAATATATAATGACAAAACTAATACAAATAAAGACTTGCTAACTTTCATTAAAGAATTGTACCATCCCAGTTTTCCTTTAACACTTTCCTTACACAATAAATGTGTCAAATGATTACAACATGATAAAAAAATCGTGACTATTTGCACCGTTGTATTATCAATAAAAAGAAGGTATCCTTCTAGCTTTTCGAGACAGATAATTGAATTGATCAAAGTGACAGCTTTCCTCGAAGCTATCATCAGTGGTAGAAATGCTTAAAAGCACATCTTTATTTATCTGATTATCTTTGTACTTGTCAATACCGCTGCTCATCATTATCACATTTTGTCTGTTTAGAATGACAAATTATTGGTGTGTAAATGTTTAAAGGCTAATGCAAGAAAGTAACTGGTTTGTTCAGAAAATATAGTTTTTTATTTGTGAAATAATCGGGCTAAGTGTTAACCTACAGGGTGTCCCAGAAAAAAATACAATCTTTGCATGTAATTTTCTAACCTTAACAAATATTCAGAAACTATATGTAAGGGTTTCATTTTTATGTTTAATTTTAAGATACTCATTGTTTCAATTCAATCAGTATATAGCGTAAGTTATGTTTTATCATATATTTGGGTGCATATTTATGTGGTCTGATTTTGTGATTTTAGGTAATAAAGCAGGAGTGTTTCTGAATGGAGAAATAATGTATCACCCTGGAAAAT
>JXSR01S060369.1:18607-34224 GCA_000969725.1 Ophiothrix spiculata | reverse complement strand
AATTCAAAACTTTTAGTAAGGAGGTGGAAAGTTTTTCCCCAGAGTGAGTGTTAAGAAAATGTGTGCTGTACTGTAGATATTTACAAAGTGTGGGCACAGTTGAAAGAATGTGAAAAGTTTTGCAAATTACAAGAAGATGAAAAGATTTAGCTATTTGTTATTATACTAGGTACTTATGTAGTTACCAGAGAGGGTCATCAAATAGCTTTTCAAGAAAGTGAGAGATAACGAAAAAACAAATGAGATTCAAATACTCAACTTGATGCCTATAGCAAGACTTTTTCCTTCTGATTTTGTAAATCAAGATGCAAACCACAAATCCGGTGTTTTGTTTACAGGTGACTTACTTTTTCACTCACTTAACTGAATATTGACTCTCAAATGTCATGTAAATTTATCTCATAACAATTTCAAATTCACTTTTCTGAAAGTTTTTGTTGTATATTACTAAGCTGAAAGTGTACAGCTGCTGATCAGGTGTCATAGTTATGCAAACATGAATTCAGCAAGCGCTCATTTTAACCATGTTTTGTAAACTGTAGAAACACAGCGTAGGTGAGTTTTAAATCAATGAATATTTCATTAAGAAGGGATTTTAAAATCAAAATTCAGTATATATGTACCAGGTGTCTCAGTAAAGTGTTACTTAAAGATAATGTCAGAGTTTAATCCAAGTTTATACTTGACCAAATTTGGCATAGTTTTTCACGAATGATTATCTAATTGAACCCTCTTCTTGTAAATGCCTTATACAAATTATGATACCTGATACCTACATTCTTCTTCTGCATTCTATACATTTACAACATATGTGGTAATCATCAGTTTCGTCAAAGTTACATAATGATAAAAAAAATTGTTAAAATGTGAGTAGTTGAATATCTTTATTCAGGTTAAATTTGTCCAATGCAATGAAAGTCGTTGAAGTTAAAATGTGAAATGGTTGTGCATGAAAATTATACCTAGCAAGTAGCATATTTACTATTTCATATGGGTAGATGTGTTTCTGACATAGGTAGTTGTTTGTTCTGTCATATCTCTGTAACAGAATGTCCTATGCCTTTAATTTTGATATCATTTTAAAGCTGGTTAAACAAGCTTTCCAGTAATACCAAAAACTCAATTTAGTTTTTTGGACCCTATATGTGACCTGTCACTTATCACTACAAGAATTAAAAGAGAAGATGAGAGTAGTTCTTGATCTCTTATCAACAACCACAAGGCATGTGATATGATTCAACTCATATCTGGTGATTTATCAGGTCTTTTGTTTCATACCGGGATTTCAGTAAAAATTGCAAAGAGCTGCACACTGTATGGGATGGAGAGATTGCTTTAGACCAAGTAATGTACCCATTTGAAGTGTAGTTTACGATATTTAGGGGTTTTGTACATTTCCTTGACTTCCAACCAGCATAAAACTAAACTGTACATCAAATTTTGACCAAAATTACAAATAGTAATGCCTGTTGCAGCTGTCAAAGAAAATAGTAAAGAATTGATAACAGACAGCGCTTCAAGCACAGATTAATCATTTTATGTTTTCTCCTGCTCCTTATGTCATTTCTCTCAACCATCGGTATGTTTTCTATTATATTGACTCATATAGGAGGATCATCTTGGGAACCTTGAAATTACTGCATGGGTTTTGTGAAGATTAAACTGTCAAAAATAACTCTCCTACCATCAGTCATACAGTTTCCATTAGCTTTACCTTAAATCTTAGTCTCAAATGCATTTAATGACAGGTAAAATTCGGAAAGTTGAATACTTTTTTCCTTAAAACTTTTGTACAATAAATGGGCTCTTGCTTTTTCATAAGTAATTCATAAGTTTTAGAAGTCACAATCAGTTAAATTGGCTGTTACAATTGTGCAACACATTTGTTTTACCAAGATATTCAATCCTTCAATAGAATTATGTATGCTTGATCCAATTATGGTAGCCATAGTGGTGAAATGAGATTCAGACTTTTGCTTATGGTTGAATTTTCAAACACGACCTTGGCATTTTTTTGTTTGCATTTATACACTTTTGTGACCAATTTTTTCAATATCCAGTCATAGACAATCAGTATTTTGGAACTGATTTCTTTAAAATGTAATTAAGGTCTTAACAACGGAAAAGTTTCTGAACATTTTTAAGACTTATAAACTTATCTTTGGGCCAATTTAAGTTTTAATTTTCCAAGTAGGAATTAATATATTATATTTTTCTCACAATAGAGTCTAAACTTATCTAACAATGATGGGAATTTAAACAATGAAAAGTGACATTTATCCTCACACAGTGCTACTGGCAAGACTTGTGTTAGTGCCCACAGAGACAGCTATGTTCAATTAATACCCTTTAATTGCATGGGAAAAAATTGGTCAATGTTGCATACACATACATGCCAAGATATTAATTGATTGAAATATAAGTATGAATGAATATGAATGCAACAATGACCCAAGTCCAGTGTTGAAATTTACAAATTGCAAAGGGTTGCACGGACATGTAGGACATATACTGTTAAAGCAACATTTTTTACATTGACATTCATTAATAAGTTTACTATGTAAGCCAAATAGACTTGTCAATATTTTGTCTCAAATATGAATATTGTGAACTTGGTTCTTTTTGCACTCTGGTATTCAATTGTAAACTTGGAAAAGTTAGCAGATAAGTTACACCTGTAAGTGTGATTCAGCTAATGATACAGCTCTTGTGTTCATACCTGGTAAATGATTTGGCAGAATATGTATCCATTCAGCTATGTAAAAGTTCCACTTACGATAACTTCTAAAAAAAATTCCATTCCTTACATATATTGTGAGCAATTACACATAGGCGTAAATTTCTGTTGAATTATTGAACAGGATGAAATGCGGATGAACAAGTAATACCTGCAAGTGTGATTCAATTACCAATGTTAACAGCTGGCACTGTGTACAGACAAAACAGAAGAATTTTCAGTCAGTGGAGGTGTACCATTTTACTGTGTTACTGATAAGGTGGCTGTTTCAAAACTCAACCGGCGGCTGCCCGTTAAAAACCGATGGTTTCTTCTTTAGAACAATAGCAACCGGCGCGGCGGTTCCTGTCAGAAAACTGCCGGTTAAGTTTTGAAGTAGACCCTAAGCGTTTCCCTATCACATCCACACTTATGTATAGCAGATATTTTCACAAAAGTAAATAATCAAAAAGAAGTTGAATTAAAAAGTCTTTTGAGAGATTATGATGTATGGACCTGTGTATTAATATTAACATGATAATAATAATCTGTGTAATTTGATTTTTCTCTGTATGCATTTTTCAGTTACACTGACTTTTGTGATTCCAATTTTTGGATATGTATAAATATGGCCCAGTGCTAATGTTTCATGACTACTAGCAATACTCGTATATACATTTATCTACCTACTTATGTGTATGAAACCAATGTTGCTAACAAACTTGATAGTTGTAATTTTCAGTCAAAGTAGACTTTCATTGTCAGAGTACAGGATCATTCAAAAGAAGATAATAGGACTTTCCCACCATGCCTAGCTTCCAGTGGGATTTTTTGTACAGGTTGTTATGAGAGGGTTTAGGGACAAAACATATCTGAAATGTATAATTGGGTTGAGGTTTGCTGATTGTGCTATGTTTCATCCCTAAACCCTAAAGGCATGATGGGAAGGTCCTGATATCTTCTTTGGATCATGCAGTAAAAGCTGCAAGTGTAACCTTAATTGGTAAATGCTATTTTGCATTTGCAAAAGGAATTGACACATTAGCAATTTAATCTAATTATTTAATTAACAAGTGTTTTTTTTTTGTTCCTGCAAAGTATTAGGATCTACTTAGAGAAAAGTTTCTGTAACTGTATTAAGTATCTCTGAGATAAAGATTTACAACCAAGACTGCTACACTAATTCACTATATCTAAAAGCTTTTGACTAATTATATTTATAATTTTATGCTGATGTTCAACATTTTCAAGTTTTTCTATTGAGTTATCAGAAATAAAGTATCTATGCATATACAGGACACTCCTTTTGCTGTTGAGTTGATTTGAATGTGATGGTTTTGAAGGATAGGAAACAGTTTTATGTTTACACACTGCTTTATATTTTTTGTTCTTTTATTTCATTACCAGATGTGAAACCAGTACTATATGAAGATTGGTTGAGAATAGATGAAGAAGAAAGGAGAAGAGGGGAGCTAATTGGAAAGCCAAGGGAAAAGATAGCCAGAACAGCTGAAATGCTACAGTATGCTTTCAAACGTAAAGAATAAATGGTAGGCATGTGTTATATTCTAATGAAAAGTTTTAATTTGTAAGCCATTCCATGAACCATTTGACTGTGTAAGGTGTTTCTTCTGAGTAGCTGTTGCTAACTGTGTGATAACTTTCATAGTGAAATTTAACATGCTTGGTTAATCAATGCCAACGTCCTTGCATAATATCTATGTAGATGCAGGCGTTTATGCAGATGCACCATCAAAATAATCAAATTTAATACAATATGTCTGTTTTCTATGGAGCATTTATTTTCAGAGCACATAGAAATTGACTTTTTGTGTGGTAAATCATTATGTTATTTTTTTTGAAATGTACCTTTAGAGATGCTAATATCTCAAAAATGAGCACTAAAATCAATACAAATAAATCTACCAAGTACTAAAATCTAGGAAATTCTGTAATGATTTTGTCTTTCAGGTGTAAGAAGTTTCAATTATTATACATGTACAAGCATGTCTCCCCTGCAGTGAGGTTATTTCTCATTGTCTTGTCATGATTTCTTGGATTTCCCATAGTGTGCTTCTTTACCTCCTTTGTTAACTGTTTTGCAAGAGGAGGTGATCTTTTATCTTGGTGACAAGTAGTTGATACCACACTTGTCTGTGTTCGACTATTAATGCCTAGATGTGCTTTCAACATAAAAAAGTGAAATTAATAACTCTCCCTCAAGGAATGCACATCTCAAGTAGTTACTAGTCCTTTGACACAAATAGCAGAATATGGCTAAACATCACTGAAATACATACAGTTCACTACATTAATTCTGCTGAGTGTTTCCAATGAGTGAGAGTCTACTATACCCCCTTGCGCAACAGTGCTGTCAAATACTGCATAGTAAGATGTATTAATTCCAAATAATTTTATGTAACTTTGTGTAATTTGCATTATATACGGTTACCAAAAAATAAGTTCCCCCCTTGGATGACCAGACTTTGTCAAGACAGAAGTCGCTATGTTGGCTGTATTTCTCCTGCATAAAACAAGTTTTTGTTTAGGGAAACAATTCTCTATACAACACACCTTACCATTTGATGAAAGGTAATGTCGCTTCTGAGTAAGACCCATTTGTTTCCAAATCATTTTTTTAAAACAGGCGAAAAAAAGTTGCATTTAACTTCTTGTAGAATTCTTGTGGAAACAAAAACAAGTTTACTTTGGCATTTATTGCAATAACATGACTATACTGCCAAAGTATACATTTTGGCATGGTTTCAATATCATGCATGATAATGTGACACTCGATTCAGTCAGGCTTCTGTCATGGTAACAGCATTGCTTGAAAGTGGGTGTTAATGTGAGAGAAAGTGAGAGAGAATCTGTGGAATAAAACCATGGATACTCGAAACCTTCAGATGATCATGCAAAACTCAGGAGCAAACAAACATGATTTTCACAATGAGACTGCATTAGCAGACTTCTTTCTGGACAGTTTTACCAGGGCATTGAACTTTAACGACCAAGGGTAACGGATCGCAGAACGTAACAATTTTACGCAATATCACTGCACTGTTAACCTGTGTTTAAACTTTTGTATTCATGTTGAAAATATGGATTTTGATCAATGACTCGTTAACAAAGTTTTTTCTGGTGTATAAAAATGTAATAATGGTCCAAATTTCAAATAAATCCGTCAAATTTGTTAATTTTTATACAAAAAATCGCTTTACCAGCTGTTGAAAAGAACGGTAGACACAACACTTTCAATCCAACAATGTCTTCATTAAAGACATGGCAATTCATTTAAAAATGAGAAGGGTCTGAATCATGTTTTAACTGTGGACATGCACTATTTTAAAATAGAGAAAACAAAATAAGTTAACGTGGTAGCATGTTGGGATTTCACAAAATCCGCAAGTGCAACTTTTTTTCGCCAGTTTTGAAACAATGATTTTAAAACAAATGCGTGTTGTTAGAAAACGGCAAAAGCTTTCATCAAATGGTGACGTGGGTTACGTGCACAAGTGTTTCTCTAAACAGAATCATATTTTATGCAAATGAAAATCATTCAACATGGAGAGTTCTAACATGACAAAGTCTGGTCATCCATGGGGGGAACTTATTTTTTGGTGACCGTTTATATTCCTGTGCTATCATATGTTGGGAAATACTCTGCAATGAAAATGCTGAAACAGATAGATGATGTCAACCAGGAACAACCTCTACTTAAAGAGCCAAAATCTTTTTAGATATTGCTATATATAATTAAGAATATGCTTAGCTTTATAATGAACGATAATAATAATGATAATCATTTTTTTTTTGTTTCAAGGTCACAAATCTTGAATTTTTACATTATTAATCACACCAAAATACACCCAATGCAATCTATAGGCCAGGGCCCAAATTCATGAAACCCTGCTAACACTAGTTGCCTGCTAACTCTTTGTCTACATGTCAAAATTTGACAGGTAGACAAAGAGTTAGCAGCCAACTAGTGTTAGCAGGGTTTCATGAATTTGGGCCCAGAGCTTTATCATTGCCTATGTTGCAACATTGAAACAATTATACAAAGTCACAACAAACTTCTAACCCCGGCAGGCAATGAGGATAAAGTGCCTTGCCCAAGGACACAACATGATGGCACAAGCGGGGCTCAAATATTTATTCTTGAGAATGAAATGCTTTTTGGCAAAAAGCCAAAAGAAGGTAGTGGTATTTTGATGTGGGGCCTCCTCATGATGTTTGAATTAAATAAGCACCTTTTCTCTCTACATGGACATTCAATCATTCAAATTTTTTAAAGAAATTGTCCAAAATGTAAGTTATACACTGTGTATTCATCTAGTCCAACAATTGATCCTCTGAATGAATGGTTGCTTTAGTGTTGAGTTATTTCCTCCCAGTGTGCCAAAAATGGTGAAAGTATTTCAGCATATGATGATGTAAAATTACATAAGTCACCAACCTGCAAAAAAGAGATTAAAAGAAAGATTTTAGGATCTGCTAATAGCATCATCTTGTTGAGTTTAAAAAATAGGGCTAGGAAGATATTTTTCTTTAAAAAATTTAAAACAGTGTAAATGGATAGTTGTAGGAAATGTTTCCTGACTTCTCTGATTACTTTCTTAAATTAAAGTCTCAAGCCTACCTTGTGATTCAGAATTCAAATGTGGTGGTCCACAAGGTTCAATCTTTGGACCATTATTTTTTATACCAAATGTAAATGATATTGTAGCTGTTAACTCAGTATTTGACATATTAGTGTATGCAAATAATCCTTTTTTACTGTATTTTGATCCACATCATGGTGCAAAAATGATTACAATAAATATAGAAGTAAAAGAGATGAATAATTGGTTTAGAACAAAGTGTCAATAAAACAAATTACATTTAAGAACTACACATTTTGGTAATAACGTAAGTTCACTGATTTGATTTCTTAAAAATTGGAAGGTAATTCCAACATACAAAAATGATGCTTAAATGAAATTTAACAAATTGTGTTATTCTTAATGACATGCTTTACAGAGTAGAGTAAATTAAAGTAATTTATACTAATAATTTACAAAAATAGACTTGGAAGACTGTTCTCAAGAAATGTAGATATACTTACTATGCTTCAACATTATGTACCAAAGATATATTTTATATTCATTATATTGTGTTTTGATATTACCATACATTAATTAAGGTATTGTTAGTTGGAATAATACATGCAAATGCTATATAGATAAAGTAGTTAAATTTAAAAAAAATTGCTATAAGAGAACATTTTTATATGAGCATTATTATAGATGCTATACAAGACCACCGTCACAATGTCTCACAATTGTGAGGGGTGAAATGAGAGGAAAGTGACAAATTTCAAAATTGAATTTATAACATATTTCAATTCTCTATAATCCCAGAGTTCCAATTATATGTTACTTTTTTCCCTCTCCATTCTTCATTTAAATATCAAAATGTAAAGCAGTCCAGAGAATGTCTGTAAATTAAAAGTAGCCGAAAATCGATGTTGAAGTTACTGAATGCATTGTGTATAATAGGAAAACTTGATCAATAAAGGTAGTTCTAACAGCTATGGTGTCCTGCACAAAATTTGTTCAAAATTTCACAGAATGTGCATAATGATGAAAAAACTTGTATTACAAATTTTGATTTTTTTCTGTCAAAGCATTTTTGAGTTACGTTATTTTTAATTTTACAATCTCCCATAGACTTTGTACATAGCAAATTTGGCCACCATAAAAATTTCACAAAATTTGTCAAATTTCTGAAAAAAATACTATTTACAAAATAATTTTTTCTGCGGCAGTGGTTCACAAATAAAAATAATTTTTTTCTTTGCATTGCAAAGTGATCACAGATTGTCATAAACTTTGTTTTGCAGAAATCTCTTTCATCATTTACGAACGGGAGACTTCTAATGTTTCTACTTCCCAAATTTTATTTTGTTAATTTCTAGAAACACTGAATAGCCAGATTTCTCAGAATTTTCATTCATACTTCCCATCTTTAATTTTAACAATCAAGGTGTCAAATGAAAGGTTGTCAAATTTGTGACCTTTTCTCGTTGGCTTTTAAAATTACAGTGTTTCTTGAAAAATTTATAGGTGTTTGAAAATATGCCTAAATTTAGGAACTAAAATATCATTTTTCTTGACAATAAAACACTTTATAACAAAAGGCCCACGAAAGAATTTAGCTATTATAATCCTACACCAGCCCCTAAAATTTGAATGTCATAGCAGATTCCCTCTTGACATGAAAATTCAAAAACTCTGATTTTTAAGGGAATCTTCAAAAATTAAAGAAAAACATAAGAAATTGGCTGAATATTATAAAACTTATTAAATGATACCATTGAAGGGTTTTCTTTAAATGGAAATAGGTTTTGGGACCCATTCTCAAAAACTATTCACTTTATAGTTAATTTTCTGACATGTGTAAATAGCCATACAAGCTACATTAACCATGAATAATTGCACTTCCTATCACAATTTACTTCAAAACTAGAGATATAGGTAAAGTCTTATGCATGAATGCATTTTATGTCAAAAACAAAATTCGACCTTTTCAACATTTATATGTACCTTAGAAGCCATTTATTCAAAATATTCATTTTCTACTTTCCGCTCATTTTGCCAGAACAACCCACATACTTTAAAGCAATACTATTAGATTTTGATTCAATTTTTTTTGTAAAAACAGCCTAAAATTAAGGAATGTGACTATCTAAAAGTCTTTTCAATTGATTTTGTCAAAAACTTGTTTTGCCACCGGCAAATGGTTAAAGAGCACATGCGTGCTTTCCTAGTATATAAAATTAAATTTGGGATCCCAAATTTAATTCAAGAAATGGCAATAACAGAAAAAAGCATATTTAAGCCAAATTGTGTGGAGGTATTGATATATACCAAAAACAGACCCAATAAGCTAAGAAAATCAAAAGTCATGGGCGACAGGGGCGCTTAATTTTAACACTTTATAGTATTGCTTTAATTATGCTATTGCTTGTTTGGATAACACATGCAAACGCTATAAAGACAGTTATTAAATTACAAAAAATGGCAATTAAGGAACAATTTCATATGACCATTATTAAAGATGCCATACAGGACCATTATCTTTGAAACACAATATATGTAATACACTTTAACTTGAACCAGGTATAGTTATGTACAAAAAAAGCATTTCTTACCATAGAATTAGTACAACTGGACCAATTTTATGGAATAATGTAGATGTAAATCTCTCTAGCATTTAGAAAGTCATGAAATCAACATCATTGCCAGTTGCAAATTAATTTGTTAGCTTTGGGTTTAAATATGCCTGGCTTGTTTTGTTTTGTTTTTTAATTGTGTTTTTCTTTTCATTTGTGTAGTTTAAACTTTTGTTTTACCATGGATGGTTCCTTCAGGCCTTTATTGTCTTTTGACCATTCCCAGAACATCATTGTTATGTTTTAAGTTTTAATTGATATATTTATGTAAGGTATTTTGAATAAAATGATTGATTAATTAATAGTGGTATTGTGGTGAATTATTGGTAGTTTTATTATTTTGTCTAATTAATCAAACTTTAAATTAATCAATGTGAGTATTGTTGCATACAGCTATGAATGACTCCAGTTCATTATCATAAACAGTGCACATAATTATCAGAGTGGGATTAAAGGATTAATGAAGTTCATGAATTTCCAATAATCTCTATACACTCTGTGTCTAACCTAACCAATAAGAAGGTTAGAACTTGAATTACATGGAGTGTATTGCAACCCACACCCCAAGGTTCTCAGCTCAGAATTTAGGGCTCACTCAGCTTTAAAAATGGTAAGTGTATGGTGTCTACTGAACTGATTTGAGGATCAAGTGAACTGAAGTTGAACCAAAATAGCCTTCTAAGCCAAATATTTTCATTTTTTAAAGAAATTCTGGAGTTTGAAATCAAATATTGTATTTGGCAGGAGCACTTTTTAGCCAGAAAAGAAGAAATAAATGTTATCTAATTGATACATTTTATTATAGTACTAGCATACATAACCAGAACATGTTACTGTACAAATTCATTTTTAGTAACTATTGTCTTTTGGGGCTTAGTTGTTTTCTTATTTTTGATAACTAAGGGGCCACAGGCTGTAACACTTTTGTCAGGGACTGTAGGACTTTTATTTTCCTTCCAACACCACTAGCTTATGTCCGCATATTTTGTTTTTACCAAAACACATTGGCAAAGAAAATCAAGAAAAATGCCTGTAAAATAGGACAAACTGGTAAATGTCTGTTAAGCTGACTACATTAAAAATCAGTGTCAGAACATGGGTACAAACAATTCTAATTGACGATCTATTCAATTAGTCCTAATCTACCGTTTGTAGTTCACAACATTTAAAAGTTCATTACGGAGTGCCAGATAGGATATTTTGACTGTCAGTAGTAATGAGTTGTAAATGGAACATTAATTGCTGTCACCTCAATGTTCAATACAACTAGTAATGTGATTAATGGTAAAAGAAGCACGGTTAATTTTAAAGGGATAAGCATTGATTTCATGTGAAATTAAGAACTTTGTTACCAAGCAAGTACATTTATTGAATTTAAAATAGAATCAACAAAATTGACTTAATTAAATGATATCAAAAGGACATCAAATTCCGGTCAAGGAGCAGTAAAAGCATGATCATCTGATTTCCCCGCCCATTTCTTGGTATTTGAGGGCTATTATTTGAGTTAATATGACAAATAAACTTTTCAAAGATGAATCAAATTTGATAGAGGCATCCATATTAGAGAGCTGATGTTTGTGTGTTTACTTTCAACCTGTTAAGAAAAATCTAGCCATTGTGCATTTCTTGTTTTCATATGTATTGTAATCATTCATCTTGATATTTGTGTGGACCTAATGAATTTCAAATCATATGGCTAGTACCCTTAACTTATGTAAGTTCACGAATAGGAGCCACTTCAAGATTCAGCTGCCAGAACTGGCGGTTCCAGGTGGTCAAATGCCTGATAAGTTCCAAAGTGATGCCTTAGTAAATGTGTTAAAAAACACATGTTATTGAGGTTAAAATTAAGTCACTTGAATGCACTTAATGAAGTTACTGTTCTTAGGCCAAATAAAAAAACAAGTTTATTTACATATTTCCCGCATATCTTTTTTTTTTTTTTGATATTTCGCATCAACAACAAAAAAAAAAACCCACCACATTCTGTAAAAAGCTTACTGGAGACTTGCGTAAAAACAAACGAACACCAATTCAGGTACCCGTTGTATTCTTAGCCTATCAATTAGTCAGCAATTAAGAGTCATATGTGAAAGCCAGCGAAATCGGTGAATAAAAATTGCGGAGAGCGGAAGAGTACCGATAATTTGAGCTCACTATTTGTCGTGTCTATTTGTTGATAATAGTGATAAAGAGAGAGATTTTGAAGGATTTGGACAAGAAGGAAATTGATGCCATGTATGAAGATCATTACGATAGCGTCAGTCGAGATTATTTTGTTTTGACTGGCTAGAACTTACGAGCACTAGTGAGTTTTGTTGAGTCAATGCAATTCACTGTGTACATGCATTACATGAATACAGATGATCGCACAGCAGCAGTGGTTGTAGGTTTATTGTATTAGACGTTTTTTAAACTAAAGTTCTGGAATGTTGAATACGTCTAGTATAATATTCCGATGCCACATGTTGAATTTACATTGATTGAGGACCCAAAAGATAATTTATGGCATTGAATGAGGCCCTGGCCACTGGCCCTTGGACTCTGGAGATACAGGAAAATACTCATATTTAGGTAAGATTACATGGATACTCAATACCTATTACAATAACAAAGGTTACGGTTATATATAAAGCCTTTATGGATATTAATGATATTAATAAATAATATAAAAAACCAAGAGCATTGTTTTAATGTGTTTTTCTTCCTGGGAATCCTGCATTTTTTGTAAAAAAAAAAAAAAGGGAAAATAGCATATCGCATTGCATTTTCGAAAAGTAAAAAATAAAAAATAAAAATTGCATATCGCATTTACTTTTTCAAGCATGTTACCAGAAACAGACTTTTTTTTGGCCTTATAGACCAATCTAGTACAGGAGAGGTGAGAAATTTAAGATACTGTTTATCCAGATATCTATTCACCTGCAAACAAGTAAAGTAAAAATATTTGTGTGGAATTATTGAATGGAAAGTTGTGGCTAGTACCCTTAACAAAGTAGAGATATGTTCATAAATATGTTAAAGAGAACATGTCAGCTTACTGTATTGAGGTTAATGAAGTCACTTTAATACACTTGATTAATTCAGTTACTGCTCATTTGTAGTGCAATCTAGCACAGAAGAGGAGAGAAAATTAAGCATAGTATTTACCCATATATCTATTTACAAGTTGAAGTATGCATTGGATTGTTACAATATTTCCAATTGACAGTTACGGTGAAAAATATTCTGGTGTCACATATAAGCCCTAACCTAATTCTTTGACCTGATTTTTGGAGCAGTGTTTTTTACATATAATCAAGATGACACAATTTTTCTTGATCTTTGTGTTGTTTTGTACATACATAAACAAAATTAAGTTAAAAAAATGTTTGAGGTAGTTTAAAAAAAGTAATTATCTGCTTCTTTGATATGTTTTTATAGACCAGAAATGTCATAAAGTTGATCTAGATTGTAATTTTATTCAAGATGGAAAACTATATTTATATTATTTAAAGTGAAAGTTTGATGTGGTTTTTGTCAAGCTCTGTTTTGAATTTGCAAAGTGAGTTTTGATGAACTCTGTGCTGTTTCAGAACGATGATTAAGTAAACTTTTGTGTGAGTCAAAGGGTTGCTTAACCAGGAAACTTTAAGAAAAAATCTGCTATTCCATATTCTACAGTGTACCTCCTCTTCCCAAAAAAACCCTTACAATCTTTGTGTTTAAAGTTCTTAGCTTCACAAGACAGAAAATATGAAAAGATTTCATATATAGTCCTTGAAATAAACTTTAAGTAACCGTTTTATGTTTCCTTTCAATCAGTTATATAAATATACGAGGGTCATTCAAAGAGTTTTACCTGTTGTATCATAATTTTTGTTCTGTTAAAGGTAGCTACTTAAAAATTGACACAAAAATATAGCTAAGGATGACATTTACACATGGTGTAACAATCATATCAATATCTTTTCTAGATTTCTGTAGGTTACCTGAAAACCACAGTAAGGTTAGGTACACTGGAAAGGGTTAAATATCTAATGACATTTCTCCTGAAATTATATGTGCAGCTTATGTATAAAAAACTATATGTAAACCCAAAAAAATATGTAAGTTACAGAATAAATTTGATATGAAAGTGTACCTAACAGTCCAACAAGTCATTTGTCACTGATAAAGTAAACTTGTTACAGACAGAAATTACCCACAATCCCAATATTTGAAAGGATGTCTTGTACCCTCTCAGGTTTACAAATATTAGCATAGTGTGTTTCTCTGTAGCCTGACTTTTCCAAGTCCGTATTTATGTAAAAGGCAACAGTTAAAGCTACTACACCACATTTTTCAGTCAAAAACTTGAATTTGGTTGCCCTTGGTATCTACCATGAAAACATTTTAAAAATAAAGCTTCATAATGCAGCCATTTTGTATCTTGTTTTATTCAGGTCAATTTCTTCGTAAACTGTGTCTTTGGTGATTTTAATATTATTGCTGGAGGGGCTATTTGTCCCTATTATTGTTATCCTTGTGAATTACCATTATTTGCAGTTTGGGTCAGTTTTTTTAATCATCCCGCATAAATGTATGTTCATTCTTATGTTTTATGATATTTTTACGGTTTAGCACTACAACATGGCTATATTATGGCCTTTTTAATTTCCTGTATTTGAGCCACTTTTAAAAATGTTGCACATATTTTGACCGTTTCCAGTGTAACGAAACCCTCTGTGGTTTTCATGACATTTACAAAAATCTGGATAAGATATTAATATGATTGTTGCACAATATGTAGGCCACATTCTTAACTATATTTTTGCCAATTTTCAAGTATCTACCGTTATTAGAACAAAAGTTATGTTACAACAGGTAGAACTTTTTGAATGACCCTCGTAGAACAAAAGTTATGGTTTGTCAAATATTTTCATGCAAATTTATCTGGTTCAATTTCAAGATTTTGTACGCTCCCCTTCAATGAAATGCTATTGAGTATTGTCCTTAATTGGCCCACTCATCCACAACAGTGTTTACAATTTTGTTATGTGCATACTTTCTTTAATCTGTGCTAAAAAATAACAAATTGGATGGGAAAATAGGGCAGATAGGATAAATTTTCTTCTATTTATAGAAACACCACAGCTATATAACCAAAAGTCATGAATCGTACCAGTCAAATTTGCATCCAAATCCATAATAATAAAGCATTACTTTTCTTTTTAGATTGTCGATTAAAATAAACAACAGTATCTTGAAGTTAATTTGTCGACTATAGAATGACATCTGTAAATATTTTCTAAGTATCCGGTAAAGCTGGGAACTTACTGTACAAAATGGCTTCCCAAAAACACCCGAGAACTCATTTAAAAGCAACAGGTTTCTTCAACACTGGCTTTTCTCAATTGATTATGATCTCTTTTAAAAAAAGGGATGAAAAATATACACCATCAAGGCAAATTTTTCGAGATACCGTGCGTTTAATACGGCCCCATCACTGAGAGCCACGTTTTATATTTCCCAAATCTCATGCATTTTTTGGAAAAGCCTTTGGTATAACAAACAATTTTAAGAAAACTCAATTTTGCTCACCCAATTTTAGACAACGGCACTTGAATCTATCTTGAGCAAGAACCGATCTAATTCAAATCAGGAGTTTCGTTGATGCCGAATGACTCTTTCTTTCTTTTACTTGACCATAGCCCACCTTTC
>JXSR01S060362.1:1366-11982 GCA_000969725.1 Ophiothrix spiculata | reverse complement strand
CAGGTCTCGAAACGTCATAGCTCAACACTGTGAGTGTACTGGATATGTTTTGAGAACTTATATTCATATTATTATGCCAACTATCCTGATGAACCTTTTCAAATCTATTAGTACTGTATATAATTATACTTTATATTCTAGCATAGATGTTTGTTTGTTTATTTCATCTTTATACTGGGTCCATGTTCAAAGGGAAATTTAAGTATCCCTCTGTTCTTCCACATGCCCCACTTCATACTTTTTATCCTGACATAAAATAATGTAACTTGTTTATATGATGTAAAAGTTGCAATTTTTAAACATTTTCTACACCAGGCCTCCTCAAATAATGGCCTGTGGGCCAAATCTAGCCCGCAGCCACATTAGTGACAAAAAATGGTCCCTGAAATCTGAAAATGAGGAAATTTCCATAAAGACAATCTGACATACAAAAGTGTAGAATGAAAAATAATAGTGAAAAGAATACTCCTCATTTAATTGAAGAATTACCTAATCTTTAAAATTATAAAATTATCGTTACTTTTTACTTAATAGTAGTCTACAAATTTATTCAAGTAGTGTGTTTTTGATGCAAAACATGTGCTAGAATAGGACAAAATTTGTAAGCTAATTAGCAAATTTACTGATTTTATGTGTTTCATGTCCATTAAAAAAGCCCCGTCACATGATTTTCAGCTAAAATGAACAAAAGTAAAACTGATGCTGCTACTACCACAGCTGTTAAGGTGGTTGCACGGTGACACACGATTCTGTTTGGTCCTTCTGCATTTTTCTGACAATAATTTGGCCCTTGCAATAAATCAATTGAGAACCCCTGTTCTACACCCTAGTTGTAAATGTAGTCATGGTGTCATTGAAAACTGCTGGCGCAGAATATTTGGAGATGTGGTGCTACTTTTTCAACTGTATATTGGTACCATTTCCAACCTGTATCAGGCCTCATCATGAGATACAAAATGTATGACCTGTGTTTCTTGACGGTGTCTACAATTTTAGATTTCTCCTACTAGCTTTATAGTTGAATGCTTGTCTCATGTTTTATTGTAAGACTAAGGGACGTTGTCACCTCTATATATTGTTCATACACTCCGCGTTAAGTACGCGTTGAAAATGTCAATCTAATTGGGCAGTTGGTAACTTATACGCATTCATTAATCTCGTCTAGTTGCACGCTGCGTATAGCGTAGTGCGTTGTACAATTCCATGTACGCGTACATGTAACATGCTAGCGCTTGTATGGCAAGTTTCTTTTAAAAAGAAAGGTAAATCTAAATTACAATGATTAACATGGGATTAATGGTTGTATTTTCTTTGTTTTATTGAAAAAGAACACACTTTCTTAAATAATTATGCTATTTAATTTCTTTACAATTTTATTTTAATCATTGTCGTGTATGAAATAGATTAATAACTGCTCTTAACTTGGCGCTCGTGAAATTGTACCAAAATAATGTACCTTGTGCTGAAGTCGAAGTTGTCCAACTCACTCGGCTGCGCCTCGTGAGTGCGGACAACTCCAACTTCAGTACTCGGTGCATTATTTTTGTACAATTTCACTCGCGTCAAGTAATACGCAGTTATTAATCTATAATTATTTATTGCTTGAAAAGCAAAAATATATTACTTACAACCTTTTCTTCAATGATTAATGATTTTTTATTTAAGATTTAGTGGTGAAATCTTGCTTGGTCACCAAACATTTGCAGACACCTACTCTTTTAGGCAACAATATTCAAGATTCAAGATTCATTTAATTCACCATCAGATACAAAGCAAGAATAATATTGTTTAGTTGTACTCCACCTATCAACCCTAAATTTGAAAATCCTCCAATTTTTTTCCCAGTAAAAATGACTGACCCCATTTTTTTTTTGAAAATTCTTTTATTCAGAATGTGAAAAATTGATTGTTGTCAGCAGTATGTGTTAAAAAGTAGTTTAAGTTCACTCAAAAAAGAGTGAAATGATTTTGACTCTTTAAGACAAAGTGTTTTTGATGTCATATGCTTGGTGATCGTCATCATTATGAAATGCATTGAAATCAATCAAGCAATGGATACTTGGTGTAGTAGCCCAAATGCCCGGGGGACCGCTCAAATACTAAAGTGGTACTCATGCTTGTCAGAGCACCTCAAAATTGGACCCTTAATGGCATAATTGTCGAGCGAAAAATACACTCCTAAATGGCACAATATGATGTAAATCGCACCCCAAATGGCATAACGGCGTACAATTCTAAAACCTTTATCTTACAAATTAGGTATTAAAACATATATAATTGAAGTTTTTAGACAACATATACAGCACGATACTCAATTGAGTGGCATAAAGTGAAAAGTGACCCTTAGTGGCAGATGTAGCTTGAATTTACAACCCCAAATGGCGTTAATTATGCTGAAAACTACCCCTTTTTCGAAAAGTGTAGACGCCACTGGTAGGTCAAATTCAGACCCTTTTACACCATTTTTTATGATGAGCACGAGTACCACTTTCTTGTTTGAGTGGATCCCCCCCCCCCCGGGCCTAAATGGCATAGACTAGATAAATTAGATTGAACAGATAATCAAAATTTGACAAAAAAAAACCTAATACCAGCATGATTGTACTACTCAACTCATCCAGGGTTACATTGGTTTTCATCCAAACAAATAACATATTTGTGATGACTCACCCCGAAAAGGGGGCTTTGCGACAGAACACTTTTCATGAAACATGTGAAAATAGGCAGTAAAAAATAAAGAAAATCCAGCAGAATTTCTGTTGTAAAATTTGATCGCCTTGATCAATTTCAACAAGTAAGTTGCCATTTTAAAGCCTAAAAGATGCTGCAACAGCTGAAATGATAAAATCAAAATTGATATAATCTGCAAAGTCCCCCCTTTCGGAGTAACAATCACATTTTCCTTTGAAATTTGGAAAACCAAGAACAAAAATTTGGTTTTCATCCACAAATTTCATATTTTCCTTCAAAATGTGAAAAACGAGAACAAAATGACAGAAATCTGGAGTCTCATACACCACACTGACATAAATGTGATAAAATTAACAGTAATCCATAATTAAAAGCTGTCAAATAATGACATGTATGAAGATATTAAGGTCACAAAAAATGATGTTTTGATTCTCGTTCACTCTCTTCTCAATTTCTGGAATTTTACAGATTTTTTGAAGGGTTTTTTTTTCAAAATATTATAGACGTAAACAATATTTAGAAAAAAAAAATTATATACATATGTATATTAGTGAACATGTAACACGTGCAAGACTTTTTTTTTCTACTTTGGGGTTTAACACCTCAGAAAACTATTTTGGAAAAAGTTGTTTTATTTTTCTTGAGCACTGTTGAAAAATACCAAAAACTATTAGCAATGCTAATTTTACTTTTGGGAAAATATCTTTATGATTAATTCACGAAAAAAGGCTTCCTCCCTTCCCTTAGCACTGTTGGAAAATACCCAAAACTAAAACCAATGCACATTTTATAATGGAGAAAACTTCAAAACCCACTACTATCAATTCTCAAAAATCCTGTTCACGAGAACCAAATCATCCGTTTTATGTGGCCAAGCATAAAACATTGCAATATCCTGTAGTATTATTCATATTAGCAATCCCACCCGCATCCACACACGGTGCCATTTGCAACCCTTATCAGGGCCTCATCGTGAGATGCTGAATACATGACCCGATGTGGATGTCTGCATCTCTAGACTTTTATCTTGCTCCTCCGCTAGGTAAATTGCTTACCTCAAGTAACATGTACTGTGCACAAATAGTACAAGCTCAGTACAAACAGGTGATCATTATATCAATGCTAGATTGCTAGGGTGCACTGTTGTTTGAGGCGGACATTTATTCATTTTTAAACAAAAATTCAATTTTTTCTTCATTTTTCACAGAAAGTTGAAAAAGCAGTATTGCAACACATTCCATATACCTGGAATGTGTTGCATAATAAGGTTTGGATCCCATTCTCAAAATTTCATTTCGGTTTGTTAATTTTGAGCTCATTTATTTTTATTTTTCATAAATTCAGATTTATGCAAAAATGAGGGCACTATACATATTTCCAATTATTCATTATATTTGATTATCGATTATGTTGTTTGATCTGTAAAGATTTGGGCTAAAAATGATAAATAAAATTGTCTTGATGTCAGATGCTTAATTTGTATATATCTAATTTTGGTAGTACACATCCAAAAATGAGTTTTTATGAATAGCGCCAAAATCCCTATTTCTATTGGGTCCAAACAACAGTGGGAGATTTGCAGCTTTTTGAATTAATCAGTTATGTTATTTTTGATTAACATTTTTAATGTTTAACTTTGTTTTTATATCTATTTTATATGTCTATTAATTGAATTTTGTTCATTTTTTATTTGACTTAAATTTATTTAAGGTAATTGACCAAATTGTTCAAAAAATTAACATCTATTATTTTCTTTAATTAAACAAACACCTTCATATGTGGTCATATACCAAGAACAAACCACAAAATGCAACAAACTTAATTTGCCACTAGTTGAAATAAATGCAAAGGGCAAAATCAGGCCTTCATTTTTAAGAAGCTTGAGAGCAATTACTCTTCTACCGCTCCTCTGAAACTCATTTCAGAAGAGCTGTATTTGCTCTTCACACTCACTGAGAATAAACGCATAACGTTTGCCAAAATTCGAAGGCGAAGCTCCATACAGAGAAACCAAAATGAGACAGTATTTTTTGTCAAAATCATTATGAATGAGCATGTTTTTCAGAAAAGTTCAAGACAATTTATCTTAAGAGGTATACAACATACCTTGATTGTAAAACATTATGTTCAGATCAGTCATATACCGTGACTACACTAAGAGGGTATAAATTATTCAATAACCGGTCTTCTTGCTAAACAGCTCCTCCTATTTATTCCAGAGCTTTTCAGACCGCTCTTCTACCACTCTTCTGGAGCTCTCGAGAAGAGTGGTAGAAGAGCGGTCTAAACAACTCCTCCAATTTATTCCAGAGCTTTTCAGACCGCTCTTCTACCACTCTTCTCGAGAGCTCCAGAAGAGCAATTTGAAGCTCTTATGAAAATTTCAAAAATGAAGCCCTGCAAAATGTTGATTTTTTTTGCAGAGTCACAATATAAATGGTTTCTTTAAAACACCTGCAAAGTTTAACTAAACAAATGTGACCGTTTATCTCTAACTAGCTGTAAATGCAACTTTATGGTCCTCAGAAAAAAATACATATTTTTCATACCTTGGATCATATTCCTTAAATGAAATTTAGCGGGTGTTTTGAAGCAAGTATAAAGATTGTGAATCTGTAAGAAATTGATTTGCAGAATCATAACCTTTAATGGCATAACCAGACTTCCTTGTTTCCTTAAGCAAGAAGTTTTACTCTACTTGCTTCATGCTTTGCAAAGGCACGTAAAGCCGTTGGTCCCATCTGAAGTGTTCCTGACACACTGTCGGGTGTAAAAGAACATCACGGGCTAAGCTATGGCTGTTCGAAATAAGAATAGGGGAACCTTCCCTGGCACCGTGACCGTATGTCAAAATACGTCATCAACTCTAGGACTATAGAGTATCGGCATTTACGTCCAAACATATGGATCCTGCTGATTATCAACGTAGAAGTAGAAGTTCAGTACTATTGGTACACACCTTTTAAGACTCAGCAAGGTACATCCATTTTTTAACGTATAGACTTCAAAAGAAAACAAAAACAGCCTTGTCTTTTACTTATTTTTTCTTTTACATCTTCTTTTTTCAAAAAAACAAAACAAACCCTACATCAAATTTTTTACACATTTTTATCATCTTGTCCCAATGCAGCATTGTTTGGTAACCAACAAATAAAATACTGGTGGTGCCTATGCACCAATTGCACCACCTCTGGTTACGCCACTGACAGCCTTTGCATGTATTTCACTTAGAGTGCGAAAAACATTTGCCACATGAACAACATTTTTATCAAGCACAAATATGATTGGAAATATGGAATAAATCTACATTTTCAATAACTATCAACAGAAAAACATCATTGCTTATTGGTTTTTGAATGCATAATTATGACATTTTCACCTAATGCTCTATGACAGTCTTTGACGGTCCCTAACTTGACATGTAGGTTTTTAGCAATACAATTTATTTTCATGTCACATGATTTACTCATTTAACATTACAAAATGTAAGTGACCCTAAGGCCTAAAAAAAATAATAGTTTGATTGGCGTAACATAAAAAAATAATTAGGGTAGGTAGGTTTTTTTTTTTTTTTTTTTTTAATTTTAATTTTTTTTTCTTTTGGCTTTAAAAATAACAATAAATAACCACAGGACACACAGATTAATGGAGCAATAACATTTTATGTTCCAAACTGTCATTTTTTATAACAATCTGGACTTTTAAACAGCCTGAAAGTGGAAAGTATGTTGTTGCCATGCTTAATTTACCATTTTTATCATGTACACATGAAAAATAAAAATAAAAAAGTCTAAGGTAGGCACCAAAAATAGGGTCGGTCGGGTTACGCCAATCAAACAATTATTTTTTTTAGGCCTAATTGTTCAAAAAAATAACATTTATTTTTTCATTAATTCGAGGAAGGACCATTACCTAAATAAACTGCACATCAAAAGTTTCTACCAATGATTTCTACATGCATATAGATGAATTAAATAAATGTTACCAAACCAAGTCTCATCAATTTGAAGTTGGAATGTATCAAGTTCACCAACAGCTGCACTGATTTGCAAAGATTGCCCGATTTTAGAAATATTCCTCTGAATTCAATCACTTGACCAAAACTTTTTTGTGGTAATCGGATGTATTTCTAATAAGACTGGTTGACGTATGAAAGCTAAATTTGAATTTGTAAAGAAAAACAGTAAATGTTTTTACATAGGACTCTACGTTGATGTGTGACTGAGCTTTAAAGATGTGTGTGACCTGACGTAAGGTCATTTTATTTGATTCCAACTCATGTTTTGATTTCTTGAACCCCTGTACACAGCAGTTGTACTTCTTTCCTACTGTGCATTACTGGCTTGTCACCTGATATAAATGAGAGAAGAGTTGCAATAACAAATTTAGGTGATTTGATGTTTGCAGAAACTCAAAGGGATATCACAGATAGATATAGATATGTTGTAATCAGAACATTCTGTTTGGTCTCTTGAGAGAGTAAACCCAAAATAAACGTAACAAAACCTACAAAAAATTGCAGTAGAGCTCAATTTTTTTTGATATTTTTGCATATTTTATATTACACTTGAAAACGCTTTTAGGCTGCAGTCACATTCCATCATTTTCGGCTGTTTTTACTGAAAACCATTTCTGATCAAAATCTTATAGTATCTACCAAAAACAAACCCGATAAGTTAAAAAAATAAAAAGTCATGGGTGGCAGGGTGCTTCATTTTAAGTCCTTATAGTATTGCTTTAAGCAAGTGCCTAATTATAAGCAAGGGGTCACAAAAATTTGCACCTGCCAAATATCAGTTGATGGTTTCCGTTTTTCAATATCATTCATTGTCCTGAAACACACATAAATATGCAATATTACTAAAGTGGATAACAATTTAGTTAATTCTAACAGAATTTGTTAATTTTTTTCCTAGTTAATAGATTATTGTCAAAGTTTCAAAATTTAGCAATAAAAAATGGGGGTCACTGACCAGAGCACTATCACGTCATACGTAAGATGTTGTATGATTTCCTTTTTTCAATATCATTTATCACCCTGAAATACACTTACATAATATTATTAACAAGGGAAACAGTGTTAAGTTAAGTCTTCTTCTTTTTTTTCCTAGTTAATAGATTTTGTCCAACATTTCAAAATTTAGCAATACAAAATTGGGGTCATTGACCATTTTTAAAAGAACACTATAACATCATATGTATGATGTCATTTTCCTTAAAAGTCATTAACTTGGGAAAACTTACGCAATTGGGGATGTGATGTAATTGGTCATTTGGAAACACACCAGTAAATACTTCCCCATTGACTTTACATGCAAAATACCCTGTCATTAAATGTCATTTTCTTGACTTAAAAGCGACTGGTTACCTTGTGCTTGGTCTCGATTGAAAGATAATGGACATATCTCTTCTACAAAATGGAAAAAAATATATGATCAAGGCAAAGTTTTCAAGATACGCCGCATCAAAGTCACGCTTCATTTTGAGTGCGCCCATGCCATGGGCGTCATTTCATTTTGAAGTGGGGGGTGGGTTCCAGAGGCCAAATTTTCAAAACTGTGGGGGACACTTATATTGTGTGGGGGACACACAAAATCATGGGGGGACGTATCCCCCTGTCCCCCCATGAAATGCCGCCCATGGCCCATGCCCATTGGCAAAATAGTGCCACTCACAAGAAACCCTGTGTTCTCCAAAAGTCGTAAACTTTCTTCAAAAATGGTACAAACAAAATCTTTTCATCATGAATCATTTAATTACAGTCCAATAAGCAGGATTCTTCAACATTTTTTGGGAAAATGTTTTTTTCTACATATTCTGGAATTAATTTTAGGCAATAAGGGTCACGTTCAGCCTACCAACAGGCATTCTCAACCTATTGTTGTTGGATTTAATTCGTGAACGCGTGTTTATAGAAAGTACGCAGTGGTCCCTGACGCGAGCGTCTATTTTCAAGGTTGTTTAGTTCGCGTGTACGCACAAGGCTCTGAGTACGCGTTCACGAATTAAATCCAACAACTATAGCAGACATCGCTACAAAATTTATTTACCGATGTGATATCTTTTGGATCCATTTAGTGATATGAAACTAAATTTTGCAATGTTGAATGATGGAAGTTGTTGTTTTAAGATTTCACCCAGTCCAATGTCATCTTCAGATATCTTTTTAAAATGGTTGGTGACCCCATATTTTTTCTTTTTATTCGTAGCCCCTTAACACTCTCAATTGACTAGAAAAAAGGTATGTCCGAAATATTTCCACAAAGATCAGATTTTTGTAGAATAGGAAAACCATACATTAAAAAGTGCTTCAATCAAGATCCATTTGTTTGAGAGGACTTGTTACTGTTTTGCGCTATTTTTTGTTTTGTTCGGGTCCAAAATGGCAATCTTAACTTAAGTGTGTGTGTGTATTTTTATTTTTTGTTGTGTTTATAAGGCACTTATCTCTATCTTACTCTTTGATACCACATAAACATTTTTTCCAATACTATCATGCCACTGAGCTAAAACTGGTTCTATAACACTGCAATAGGAGGGTGAAATTCATTGAAAATTATCACCATGATCATTTTGAGCCAAGAGGAAAAAAATAATTTTTTGTCTGGGCTTTTAAAAACAAATGCGGTGAGAGGCTCATATTTTTTCACCGAAGTGGTCACTGTGTCAAGGCACATCAAAAAGACATTTCATAATATAGTTTAAGTTTAGGTGTTTAGTGACTTTGCAAATTCTTAATTGACAAGGATAAAGTAACACTATTGAAAATTATCATAAAATTGTATGATAATTAAATTTTTTACAAAACTTTGGGCTTTAAAAAAAGCTGAGGGAGGCTCCAAAGTGGCCGTTGTATTTTAGAAGACATATTAAAAACATTTTGTATTATACTAAGTTTAAGTGTTTATAAATGACAATATAAAATCTTACACCACTAGGAACAGGCCACACACTTGAAAATAATCATAAAATTGTATAATAATTCAATTTTTTTTAAAAGTGGAAAAATTACAAAAAATAGCTTTTTTGTTCGGTCTTTTTAAAATTATGCTGCTGGAGGCTCATTATTTCTCCCAAAGTAAAATCATAGCATGTACCTTAGCTTGAATGCATCAAAAATAAACAAGGGCATTAATAAGAAACTTAATATTTCGCTTACTTGGCCTCTTAAGATGAGTATTTTTAGCTGTGGATGTAATGGCTAGTGAAGAGAAATGAAGATATCAGGACCTTCCCATCATGCCTTGCTTCCTCCAATGGGAATTTTTTGTAAAGGTTTTAACAAGAGGTATTATGGTGCGTTTACACTGTGACGACTTGTTTCGATGTAGGGTAACGTATTTGCAACTAAAAAGTTGTAACTGAAAGTGACTGATAGTAACGATAGGTTGTGTGTCTAGCAGCGTGTGTGAGCGTTAACCGACTTTAACTAACGATGACGGTCCTAAAATTCAAAACTGCAATACGCAGGTCTACGTTGCTTGTCGTTACCCCCAAGTCGTTACAGTGTAAACGCACCTTTAGTAATGAATTAGCAGACCCGAGTCTCATCCCAAGGTGCATTTCAGATATGTTTAATTTCTAATGCCTCTCATAACAACCCACTGGGAGCTGGGCATGATGGGAAGGTACCTATGTCTTCTTTATTGAAGAGCATTGCACTTGTGATTGGGTAGGTAAGATGTTGGTGTGGTATGACGCCATGGAAAGAGATGAAATAACATGGGTTAGTCATGAGACAATGTGATGGTCATGTGTTGGTTATCAAATAGATCGCCAAGAGAATTGAGTCTAAACAAATTGTTGTCCTTGACATTTGTACTAGCAAAGGGGAAGGGCACTTGGAAAATGTATATGTGTACCGCCGCGGCAAAAGGGTCCAGTTGTCGGCTCGTACATGTTGCTCCTTGTAGCATATCTAATGT
>JXSR01S060358.1:15757-37379 GCA_000969725.1 Ophiothrix spiculata | reverse complement strand
TTATAGATAACATTGCTATCTTCAGTAGATAGCACAGGCCCTTTAGTTTACTGCCTTTTATAGATAACATTGCTATCTTCAGTAGATAGCACAGGTTTTTGTTTTTATTTTAGTGTCTTATAAAGGTAACTTCAATTTCTGTCTACTGCAGATAGCATGGGTCATTTATTTTATGGTTATACAATAGCACATGTCCTTAAGTAATTATTTTAGGCCAAGAAAAAAAATTGTTGTGTTGCCCTAGAGTGGAATTTCTGAAAAAATGAGTCGGTCGATCAAAAATTTTTTAAATTTTATTTTTTTAAAGAGCACCTAAATTATGAAATTTGGCTGCATTTTCCACTATTTTCAAAATATTTTCTCAAAAAACACCAAATCTGAGCAAAATTGGGTGCTTTCTTTTTTTTTTTTTTTTTTTTTTTTAATTTTTGAATAGGGTCGGTCGCTGAGGGCAACACAACAATTTGGTTTTTTTGGCCTTCTGGATTTAATGTACATTACTAACTAAAGTTCCAGGTGGAATTTCACCATAGACTATTATCAAAAAGTGTCTTTTGACTAGTGGGTTCCAGCTGTAGTTTGGTCAAAATACTGGATTTTTCCTAATTGTTCTAACCTTCTCCCTTCCCAAATATATCTAGATTTGAGTTTGAAATTAAATAAAAGTGTCAATTTTGGTTGAAAAAAAACCCCAAATCTTCTACCACAATGTCTCAAAATCATCAGTAATTTGAAATAACTAGTTAATTTTGGTTGGATTTCCAAATTTTCCAACAGAGGTGATGCAGTTTTTAGATGGGATACCGTATCCACTCATTCAGTTCAAGTGTTTGCCACCTGACAAACCATTTATACATTTAAAGGGTTTGTCAAGTGTTTGCCACCTGACAAACCCTTTAAATGTATAAATGCTCTCACTTCTTAAAGTTTAATCATCATACTCTATAACCAACATATTATTAGAGTATTAGAGCAGTTTTTGGCACACCGGTATAAAAAAAAAACTCAATGGTAAATAAATGCGATATATATTCAGAATATCCATTGTTGAATTGGACGAGTGGATACGGTAGCTCTATTACATTTGATTGACAAATGTGTTTAAATTTTTAGTGAGAGTTGCAGATTGTTTGATCTACTTGCAGGTGTTGGAATTCTTTGTGAACTTAAGAATTTTGATAAAAATATTAACACTTTTCTCCTTTCAATTCCAGATTAGTGATCAGTGTACAACTTCAACTCCTATCTAACCAGATTTTGTGACCAATACACAACTTCTACCCTCAGGATTAATTGTTGCACCCCCAGTAATCCCTCAAGGTTTTATCCGGTTGCATATATAAAAATACAAAAGAGACAGACTACAGGCATATATTTTACAGGGGAACCATCTCTTCCCTTGTTAGATGTGTAACACAGTCTGGTTAGACGAGGGTTAATCAGTGATCAGATTTGTAGTGGTTGATGCAGAGACTTTGCCTATTAATTTAGAAGTTTCTAGACCCTTATATGTGGACCACCGCGGCAAAAGGGTGCAGTTGTCGGCTCGTACATGTTGCTCTTTGTAGCACATCTGATGTATGCTATTTGTATGCATCAGATATGCTACAATGAGCAACATGTAGGAGCCGACAACTGCACCCTTTTGACGCGGCGGGACACATATACTCTATAAACCTTGAAGTAGACAGTAAGCAGCCGATTAACGTACAAAAACCAATATGACCATACGGGGAAATAACTTAGTCCTTATTTTTCAAATCATAAAAACGTACCCAATCTTGCTGAATATTCAAATATTGATTTTGGTACAATGTTTGACAAATTTTATCGTATCTCATTGACAAACCTTGAACATAAGTTGAAAGATTCATGATGCTCAAAATATATTAATACGCAGTGATTTGGTCTTAATCATACCTAATCTATCATTGCTAGTCTGTTACACAACCTAAAAACACCACCAGTTCACAATGTTCTAGAATACAAGGCAGGGATATGCTATCTTGTAACAGAGTCTGATTGCTTATTGTATACTTCAAGGTTTATAGAGGTTTTTTTTATAGATGTTAACAATCATTCTAAACTTGGTTGCTAACACCTGTACAATTGTTTCATCACCGTTTTATAAAATTTATGATTTCATGTTCGTATAAATTATAACCAACTATTTATTCACCATAAACATCAGGAATTTATCAAAGCAAAAGGAAACAAGGACAATGTTCCCATCTCCGCCGTCAGTGAATTTGCCGAGCCTTCCACCTTCAAACTGTTGTTTAAGGATTGGAGGGACAAGAGTACCCAGACAGCACTCATGAAGAATTATTCCAAAACTGCTGGTAAGAGAGACTACGATAGGTTGACATTTGAACTTTGATACTAAAATCTATCTCAATTTATGTATGCATGATGTTAAGATACTGTAAACGGGGATATTCACGACATTCACAACCTTTTTGCGCATGTTAAATTAGTGTATTTTAAGCTTCATTATATAAACCTACACATAAAATGAATATATTTGCTTTGTATCTTTGTAAACTTTATTTTCATATATATACAAAGTGTTGACTCAATAGTACTTACAAAACTCACATTCTGAAAATGTTGCTCTCTCGGACAGTTACCACATACAACATTAGCCAACCACCTCAGAGACGCTTCCCAAACAGCAATTTGGTCCCTCTATCACCATTAAATCACTAATATAACGCATTTGGCTTTTACGCATTTTTGTGATTTTTCTTGAGTGAGATTTGGATCAGTTGGGCATTTTGTGCAAACTATTATGAGGATAGATATCAAAGAAATTAAAGGTGCAATTCATGATTTTGATATGACAAAAACCTCGCCTGTTTTTAGCTAAATAAGAAGAAGATCACATCATAAATATATACTGAAAATGTCACCTGATTCCGACTATTCGTTTCCAAGTTACAAGCTTTTCAGCATTTTGAATATCCCCATAGGCTACTGTGTTGTAATTACTGTCAGGGCCCCGACAATAATTAGAAAATGACACATTTTCTCACTTTTCTCGAAAATGCAAGCACATATGAAAGAATGGTTTGGGGATCGTAACATATATCACTTGAAGATTCTTTTAAGCTAAAAAAATCAAATTTGATAGAGGTGACCTTGAGGTTGAAAAGTGGATCATGAATTGCCCCTTTAATAAGGATTGACAATTTTGGGTCATTATATATGCATCCACAAGTGGTACATGGCAAACTAATCATTCCCAGCTGTGTGTCATAGTATTGACCCATCAATTGCTGACCTACATATGGCACCCAGCAGTTATTAAATTATGTTGGATCAAACAGACTGGTTTTCAAGGACAGTCTGAAATTATCATGGATTATTACAATAGTAACAAAATCCGGAGGGGGGGGGGATGGGGCACTCAAGTTTAATGCTGCAGGCAAAGCGTGGCCACAGTTTTTCAAAATACCCCTTGAAGGGTGATTTTTTCTGAAGCAAAAATAAGCCCTTTTTCACCTATTCTCACCCTAAATGAGTATTTTACCATTACCATTGTACCTCTTTTTTTTTAAATGGCTGCTTTTGATACCCTAAACGGTGTCACCTGATTCACCCTTCTGTCCTCAAAAACAACCCTAATTCACTTTTTTCTTGGTCACGCTATGCCTGCAGCATTATACTTGATAAATTATCATTATTATAAAGCTGGGGATCTGTTCCTTTTGAATATGCAATGAAGCGCAATTGATCAGGGACCAAGTTTACTTTGCAGTGGCCAGTCTCCTAAAAAGTGGCAATAAGTATCCGGATCCAGGAGGAGTTTATATTATAGTCAAATGATCAGTCTCATAGAGACATGGGAATGTATGCTTGTAATGATGAGTAAAAAGAAAAAGTGTCAGTAACTTTGAAAAATATCAGAAATGGTTAAATAACATTTTGTGTGACATTTAGTAATGTTATCCTAATTTTCAGCACCCAAACCTAAGCCTAAATTTGATGCATCTAGTCTACATAAAGCGAAGACCGCTGACCTTGAGAGCGACCCCTCAGTGGCTGCTAGCACTGGATTGGTCGACGATGGCTCGGGATCAATTGAGGTATGTGTCTGAAATTAAAAGTAAAACTGAACTTGGACATGAAGAATTCATGGTCAGTTCTAAGCTCTTACAGAGAACAAACTTAGATACCCATTATTGGCTACTCTATGCACGTCGACCAAACTATTTCTTGGAAAAAGAAGAGAACGGGAAATGGAAAGATAGGACATAAAGTTGTACATTTTACTCTTAGGCCTTATTTCATGGGATAATTTGATTTAATTAAAGTAACTGCAAAGAAAGACAAATACAAAAACTCTTTATATCCAAGAAGTACATCTGAGTGGAATGCATTACCAGTTCATGTTCAAACAGCCCCCCTCACTAGATGCATTTAAGGCATGCTTACGGGACATTAACATTGCCTCACTAATCAAAGACTCTCAGGATTAAAACTGCTTGCTGCGAGGTAGCCCTAAGTATCACCTTTGCTTGGATAGCATATTGAGGTGGTTACAGAGTCAGCAAACCAGAACCTGAATAAGATGTATACAGGAAATTCATATCTGGTGCCCTGATGTGAAGGATTTCGTGTATTGAAACATTGCATGACTCCTAAATAAGTAAGCTGTGGGATCAAGCCCCGCCAAACAAGTCATGTCTTTTGGCAAGGTATTTTCTCTAAATTGTGTTATCTTGTTTTGCGTAATGTAGAATACAAAAGTAAGTTTTACTTTATTTATCACAAACCATAAGGGTCCCAAAATGAAAATTGATTTGTGGTCTCATCTCAAAAATTATATTTTAAGCTTTAAAATGACACCTTGCTTTTGGTTATTGGATGTTTGATTGCAAAGTTACATCCAAATTAGTAAAATGCATTGGGCTGATTCAGAAAACTATAGTTCTGAAAAAATCAAGTTTAAAGTTTCTGTACTGGTAAAACTTGAATGGAGAAACAATTTTTACCTTGTTTTTAAAACATTTTGTCTTTGTTTTAGATGTTAGAACCTGATTAATATGATAGAATACACTTCAAAGATACAGTTCTGATGAAATTAGAAATTCAACCTTGGAAGTGATTTTTGATTATGCTCAGCTTCAATGGCCCGTATCTCGTAATTTACCATGCCGACCTTAAGGTTCCTTTCGATATGACGGTCACAAATTTACTCAAGACCAAGAAAATTGATTTTAATATCAGAACGTCTATGAAGGCCCCATTCTGTTGATTACTCCTTTTCAATCTGGATGGATCCTATCAAATGCAATAAATAGGTTTCAAGTTTTAGAAATTAACAGATTGATGTAGAAAAAAGGATGTTTGGCAATTTGACAATATGTAACTCACATACCCCCATGATAATACCAAACATCGGCGGCTATACTCTATAAACAGTGAAGTATGCAACAAGCAATCAGACTCTGTTACGAGATCCTTAACATTTCCTTTGTATTCTACAACATTGTGAACTGGTGGTTTTGTATTGTGTAAGAGACTAGTAATGATTGATTAGGATTAATTAAGGCCGAATCACTGCGTATTAATATATTTTTACATGAATTCATCATAATATTAGTATTATTTTGGGCTAATTTTGTTGCTAACACATGGACAAACATTGTAAATAAATTAATTTGAATATTCGCCAAGATTTGGTACGTTGTTATGATTCAAGAAACACGGACTAATTTACATCCCCGTATGGTCATATTGATTGTTGTGCGTTAATCGGCTACTTGTTGTATACTTCAAGATTTACAGAGTATAGTACTGGTGTATGTCATGAAAGTGTATTTTTCACCTATGATTTTTCCTTATAAAATGATTTTATTGTCTGTTTTTATCACAGATCTGGCGTATTGAAGACTTTGAAATGGTGCCAGTAGAAAAGAGCATGTATGGTCAGTTCTTTGGAGGTGACAGCTATATTATCTTGTACACATATGAAGTACGGGGCAAAGAAAAACATATCATCTACTTCTGGTTGGTAAGTGATTTCTATTGTCATTTCGATGCAGGCTCAACTGTGTAATAGAGCAGGAGCGCAAGGATTTACAATTCAGAATTATTTGTTAAAATATTTGAACATTATTTCAACAACTCACTATTTTTCCTTATAAAGGAGCTTACCATTGTTGATTCATGATGAATCCATAGTTGATATTCAAATTAGTGTGTCAAGCACGGCACAGCGTTTACAAAAGTGCGGAAGTGCTCATCACACGTCGAACACTTAATAGTACATGCAAAAGCCCAGTGCTTGGGGAAAAATTAAAAACATCAACATTCACATTATCACTTTGCTTCAGATTCTGCTAAATATTGTTATGAAGATGAGTAGGCCTATCTGTTAAATTGAAAACATTTAGAATTTAATTCATACGTTTTCATGAAGATTTTCGTTGTTGAAAGGTATTCAAACACGCCACAGAGTTGTTCATCGCGAATCAACAACTCTGCATCTGATGCATCGGCGTATTTTTATCACGCTCGAGTGGCTAAAGCCACCCTCGAGCGATTAAAATACGCAGACGCATGGATACATCTTTGTTGATTCACAATGAACAACTCTGTACATCTTGTCAAAAGGAAGACCATCTCTGATGTTAAGTATTTGTCTATAGGCCAAACAATAATTTATTGGACAGTGTAAACAAAAGCGCAGTGCAGGATTTGCATTTACAAACAATGGGCTTGCACTATGAATTTCTGTTTATGCTAGTCCATGAGCTACTCGCGAGCCGATTCTAAGTATGAACGCAATTAGAACATGTATCGCTCATGACTACAAGTGTTTCCAAGTCATTCACATTGTGGATGTCTGGCTCACAAGCCATTATTGCAAACACGCAAGTCGTGTTCATGTGTGAATGCAATTGCTAAGTCGACTTGCTCGAAAGCCGCTCGTGACTCAAGGAAAAACTAGACGAGAGTAGTCATGACTAATATGTGCGAACACAACCTAATTTGTTGAAGCTAACAATTCACATCGTACTTTCTTTCATTAACAGGGCAACAAGTCCTCCACTGATGAGCAGGGAGCAGCAGCCATGTTGACAACTCAACTAGATGACAAATTTGGCGGAGAGCCTGTACAAGTAAGTGCTATTTAGCGTATACCAATCAGATGACAAAGAATCTGTTTTATTTCGTATATAAAATAATATTGACTGCTTAATGTTTAGCACACCTTAATATTATTTGACGCTGGTGGTGCTGAAACTTTCAATAGTACTTAGCTTCACTTTGGATTTACTCACTAGTTTGACATCACCAAGGTCCTATAATTTCAACCCTGCCCTTTATACGCTTTGACCAACACTAAATAGACAGGTCTATTCACATCATGAATTGATACAGATTGGTGTGCGCGTAGCTAAACACGCAAAAAGTGCAGCAGATGCATTGCATGCCATACATGTGACTTCATACCTGTCAAGTCTTTCGATTTAGGCGGGAGTCTCCCGATTATAAGTTGACCTCCCGATCGGGTAGCCATTTATCCCTCTTTGAAAAAAAAATCTGCCGCTTTGGAAAAAAAATTATCGCGGTAACTCTCGCTTTGAGAAAAAAACGTATCGCGGTGTCCTGCTAGCATGTATTACAGACCGTGTACACCGTACATTTTGTTGAGAAATTGAAAATGACATTGTTATAAGTCGTTTGTGCGCTTGTGAGACCATTTTTTTGCTTGTCAGTTTTTAAAAATTACATGAAAAATTTTTGGGTGTACCTTTTGAGCCTCATATGTCAGTTGTCCGTAAACGTTTCTCTTAGATTTTAATCTCCCGCATCAGAATTTGGAAATGTTGACAGGTATGTGACTGGCACATCGGTATCTAAATTTGGTCCGAGTGTGAGTGACATTATCTTTGTTTGTGGATGAAGAAAAGCCTCACAATTTGTGCCTATTTAGTGATGATCAAAGCATAGTAGTCAATATTTATATCTTGTGTAATGTTAAAAGATGAACAGACTTAAGTCACTAGTGCACCGGAGCGAGTCCCAAATTTGCTTTTGCTATTGATAATATATGTGCAGTAGACCGTTTCTGTCACATTCAGTGATATCAATAACAAATTGAATTTCTTTACTTTACCAGAATTCAAAAAGTTATGTTATTTTGATTACTTCTTCCTTTTTTCCAGGTCCGTGTGACTCAGTACAAGGAGCCCAACCATTTCCTCATGCTCTTCAAAGGAATGCTCATCAACCACTCTGTAAGTACAGTGTTTCACACATTTATGTTTGTGTAGTACTAGCATTTACTATTAAGGTTTTACATTTGGAAATATTATAGCACATTTTGTAAATTACTGGTGTCCTAGAAGTTTGGGATTTTATAAAATGTGACTGATGCATCAAAAATAGTGTCTTGAAGGAAGGCATAAGTACTTTTAGTGTAGAGACATGTATTCGTCTATGCATACGCATTAGTTTTAATTATAAAGATACCATGACACAAGTTTGATTATATGCTGGATATATAATATAGATTTTTCTGACTTAATTTGGCACTGGTGTGACAATTTTGGGATGGTATATATGTCTTGTAAATGTCTGAATGCAAGATCGTATTGTGCAGTAACTGTCATTTTTCATAAATTTGATGTTTTGAATTTATTCAGCCCTTGTTTTGAATATATTTAGTGTGATAATAAATTTAAAGTAATTTTGGTGTGACGAACCAAATCATGGTCATTTAATGTAAATTGAAAATGATATTGATTTTCATAAAGAGAAGGCAGGCGAATTTCAATGATTCGAAGACAAATATTCTTCAATATCAACCGCTTTTTGCAACATGTTTGCAACATTGAGTTTCACCTAATTTATGTTGCCAATGTTTATGTAATGCAGAATTCAAATATAAAACAGGCCTGCCATAAGTTGATGGATCTTGTTGAAGATTTTAATAACGTATTTTATGTTATTATGCAAGTTGTTATAATGACACCTAAATAATATATTGTTCCCGAAAAAAGCAATCGATTGAATCCATCTGATTTGCTTTTGAAGTTTGACTTCTATTTTTTGTTATTTTGATATTCAAAAATTGTTGAAACCAAACAGTATGTAAGTATATAACGTGTTTACACACCAACTAGTGACTTTGTTCATAAAAATAACATCTGCCTGCCAGCCTGCCATACTTGTTAATTTTTGGTATGTGCAATGTCGTCAATTCATGTCGCATTTATGTTTTTACACTAAATTTCTGTTTTATTTATCATGTACATATAATCATTTCTTAAAACTGACAAACTGTGTTGAGTCTTTGAATTTTAGGAGGGTGATGGCAAATAATATTAGCATAATAGTAAAATAATGTAGAGCATACCCACTTATTATAATAATATTATAATGATAGAAAATTGTCTTCCTTCTGGTTGTACGCTAGCTATGGTTAACCTGTTAGCAGTAGTTTTAGCTAAAGATGACTCTAATTCAAGCCCTTATGATGGAACCAGGATGGCATAACATTTTACATTATAAGCTCTCTATAATGGGTAACTGTGATCGTCAGCCAATTCTCATCTGATACCACTATACTGTGCCAACTGCAGTGTAGGACTAGTTGAATATTCAGTGAACTTTAGTTAATATAACCATTTTGGAGTATGACTCAGTTGGAACAATTTTTGTGCAATGCATCTACCCTATGATGCTTGTACAAAAACATCAAAAATTCTGCTATAGTTTTAATTTTTATGCATAGTCAAACCCAATGCAGTATATGCTGAATGCAGGCTAGATTTATTTAGCTCATGCAGAGATATTGATGTAACAATATTGGCATTTGCTTGATAAAGGCATTTGTTTTGCATTCTAAATTATCAAGATTCATACATCATTTTAGTTGTCTTCAAATAAGCCTCATCCAAAAATGAACAGATAATTCGTTATGTGAGTGCAAGAAAGTATCTACAATAGCTGCCACTTGTCATTAATTTGGATTGCACACTGTATAGTCTCCAGTCTTGGGTAAGCATTTCAAGAGCCACTGACATATGGCAGGAAAATTTTGAAGGATCTTTCACATTCTAGTGACTAGTGACTAGGTGTTTAATAAAATTTACTTAAGGCAGCCATTGCAGATACAACTTTCTTGCACTCACATGACAAATTACGCATTGTAATACACTGATTTTCTACAGCTCACTCCTTATTTGCCATAGACTTACAGCTCCTTGTAACTCTTGGCAAGAACGATTCTTTCTCAACCCCATGTCTGGATCTCCACATGATGCCACAAAGATATTTGGACCATATGCATCTGTGATCAAATGATGACACAGGGGCAATCTACACAGAGTGCATATCCGGATACATGCGCATTACCTTATGCGCATCCTCAAAATCCACATCTGAGATCTGCATCTCTCACTGTAAAGTGAAAGTTCCTTGTTTTGGAACTAGTCCTCGTTTTTCTAAAACGAGTAGGGTACTCGTTTTTCTAAAACGAGTAACAAAACAAGTAGCAAAACAAGGCAATTACCTCGTTTTGCTACTTGTTTTGTTCCTCGTTTTAGAAAAACGAGTACCCTACTCGTTTTAGAAAAATGAGGACTAGTTCCAAAACGAGGAACTTTCACTTTACAGTGTCTCTGTAGGCTGTTTACACGTACACATGCAGAGTGCTGTACAGCAGATGCGGATCTGACGCCTGTGTAGCCACAGTCTACTTCAAAGCGGGTTACGGTGATGCGCATTCATCTGGATTTGCACTCGTGTGTAGATTGCCCAACACTTGCCAAGTTCGACATAGTTGCATGAGGAGCAATCAAACAATATCCCAGATATGATATCATACCTCATAAATATTCATGAATTTATCATGTTCATTCATTGGTCAGTCGCAGCCAAGAAGCAGAATATTTTCCCATGTTGTAGTTTTTACTACTTTCCCTACAATCTCCTCCCCAGAGTCACAGTGAGGTATGCAGTCCAGTGGCGTAGCTAGAGGGGGGGCCGGGGGGGCCGTGGCCCCCCCATTAATGACTGTTTTGTCGGTTAAAAAAAGCACCCGTCGGTAAAGTTGAGCCGATCGGCCGCAGGCCGGGCGGCGATACAGCACTCAATACAATTCTGTCGGTTCATCTTCATGTTGTGGCCCCCCCAGTTTCGAAAACCTGGCTACGCCACTGGAGGTATGATAAAGCAAATACTACATGTTATATTGGTGAAGCAGCACAATCTATCTATCCTTCGGTACTGGTTATGAGACTATTATCCTCGAGGCTGCCACATAACCAATACCTTGGGAAAGATAGATTACAATACGTCACCTCTGACCATGTAGTATTTATATACTATTTATCGTTGAATAGATTCATCAGGATTGGTAGGATAATATAGTTCCTTATGACTAATCCAGAATAAAAATCCACTTACGTGGACATTTCCGCAATCACTGTTGCCTTTATCAACACAGTGATGAGACTGACGCTGCTTGATGTCTCTTGACGATGATGTTGATACTGCAGAAGAGATACGTCAGAAAATACCGAGAGTGAAAGTCAACTGGCAACACCAACATCGTCGCAAAGAGATATCAAACAGTCTCAGTCTCATCACTGTGTTGATAAAGACAACAGCGGTTACCGAAATGTTCACATAAGTGGATTTTTATTCTGGATTGATATAATAATAATACTACAGCGTGAGTCAAAATGAAGTTGACCGAGATTCAAAACTGTATAACAAAAGAACTACTAATATTTAAAACAATTGTTGAGCACCTTGGAAATGTGTAAACTCTTCTGCTTATTTTAAAAAAAGAATGAAGGAAATCGGTAATTCCTAAGAAAAGTTATGCCTGTTTTAGTAAAAAAACCTCATTTTATAAGCTCTCCACGGAATTGATGAGCGAACAAAATGCAAAGTAAGTACTTCAGCTGTGCAGTCACCTGTTACTGATACCCTGTCTTCCTTCGACCAAGATTAATGCAGTTTGAAGCTCTTGTCATTTCTGTTCACAATCCAAGTCTCAGATCTTCATAGTCCTCTTTTGCACTTAAAAATTCTGGCTTACATGATTTGCGTTAGTGTGCTCTGCACAACGGCTTTGAACTTCTGAAGGCCTGTGTGTTTGCAATTAGGTTTCAACTACGAACTGCCTTGTCAGAAAGTGTCATACGATGTATAACTTCCAGTACCAACTACCAGCTTTAAAAATTCGGTGTCAGGCAGGTTCTAAACTGGTTTCATGCATACAATTGATTGATATTTGTAAATTCCTGCATCAAATCCTAGTTGTTAAATGGTTCTGCTTAAGTTTTGCTTTCATTTAAAGATCAGCATATCATGGACAGCTTTTCCTATGAATGACCAATCTCCTGGATTCAATGTTTAAATATCAGTCAAAGGAAGGGTAGGGTACTCATAAAAAGGTGATTATTCTGCTTAAGCAAGTGTTAACTTTGCATTTTTAATTGGTTTGCTTATTTATTCCGTGGACAGCCTGATAAATTTGTTTTTTTTTACTAAAACAAGCATAACTTCTCTTAGGAATTACCAATTTCCTTCATTCTTTTTTTTTTAAATAAGCAGAGGAGTCCGCACATTTCCATGGTGCTTAACAATTGTTTTTAATATCATTAGTTCTTTTGTTATACGGTTTTGAATCTCGGTCAACTTCATTTTGACTCACGCTGTATTTAGTTTTATTTAAAAGGGGAAGATTTTAATAACATGCATGGGAAAGAATGCAGAAAGGAAACAAAATAAACTGATCATCCTTTTTAGTTTAGAAAATATATTTAAATGATGTACTAACCATTCTTAAATGAAATCTCTGCTAAAGATAATATACCTTACAAAATATATCAATTAATTTTACTAAAAAATAAATATTTAAATATATGATATAATAGTTAAACTTAACAATGTTGAATATATTAGTGGGAAAGCCAACTCGACATATATGTGATGACTCACACCGAAAGGGGGGACTTTGATGATGATATCAATTTTGATTTTTTTCATTTCATCTGTTGCAGCATTTTTTAAGCTTTAAAATGACATCTTACTTGTTGAAATTGATCAAGGCGATCAAATTTTACAACAGAAAATCTGCTGAAAATTCTTATTATTTTCTTTATTTTTTGCTGCCTATTTTCATCTGTATCTTGAAAAGTATTCTGTCGCAAAGTCCCCCTTTTCGGTTTGAGTCATCACATATGTAGTTATGTCATGTGGCTGTGACATCACAAAGCTGAGATTATTGGCCCTGATACTGAATATTACTTGCCCACAGAAAGACATATCATATGATTATGCATTTAGGTTAGTTCTGTTTTTAGTTGAACTGGTTGATCTGTAGTCCTTTTATAATCATAATTAATAGCAAATACTGATTTTTCTTGAGTCTTTCAGCACATGGTTAAAACTCAACTGCCTTTGATATTTTTCAACATGTAATACATTTCTCATCAGAAAGAATGTTATGTTATTGAGTCAGTTCCTTTTCATCTAGTTTTGACATACTATCTTTTGAAAGTTTTTTACACAAAAGAACCTGCCTTAAAAGTTAAAATAAGAAGAAAAAAATATGCTACATCACTTACACCCATTTCAGATTTTGCAATTTGTATTCACTTGATCACGTTTGCCATATATTGATCTATGTTATTAGTTTCAGATTTAGAACCACACAAGCTGTACCATTTGTCCAGAAAGCATTTAGCATGTTTGACATTTTATTTAGTTGAATTGTAATACTTTATTTTTTTTCACATTCAAGAAGAAATTAAGTTTTAATCACCATTATGTGATACTTGTTACCTAAGAATTGTCATTGATATTATAAGTAGGTGATGTCTTGATCAATGGCCAAGTCATTGATCATTATATTTTTCTGTAATTGCAAATAATAATTACAGACAAACTTTTTTGAGGTAGTTATTAATTCCATACCAAGAAAATTTTCAACATGTAACATATTGTCCACAAAGAATGTTTTGTTGAAAATTGTGCAATATTTTCCATTAATTTGAACTTGAGATTCTTTTTATTTTTTATATTTAGTGACTTGGATGGTTATTGATATATTAAAATTTATGTTAAAAGTATACTTTAGGTCCCATCACAAACTTGACCATAGCCATAAAACTAACCCTATATCCCAAACCTAAGTTGATACTGATGCTATCCTTAACCCTCAAAGAGCCGGGCTTTTTCGACCCACCTCACAGCCGGGGGGTGGGGGGCGGATTCCGCCCCCCCCCCTTCCGATCTCGGAAACCGATTGACGAAACATCAAGTGTAGGGTACTGGTGGATAGCTGTTGGTACCAAAAAAATTGAAATTGGACCTTGCATGACGTCACAGTGACGTCGCGTCGAAAAACACGGAAATCACCAACAATCGTCAAAATCTTGGTTTTTCGCTATTTTTTCGAGCAAAAGTTGCAATTTTTATCAATAATGTGTGTCAAAGTATACTTAGGCATGTTCTTACTCCAAATAAATCAAATAAATACAATAAAACATAGTGGAAGTGTATCCTAATAACAAAAAACACGGTTTGTATGTAATTTGCATTGAAAATCAGTTTTTGGTCAGTTTTTCGTTTTAACCCAGCGTGTCATTACGGAACGCCACGTCCCAACCCTAGGTCCGATTTTCACAAAAATGGTCTTAAAATAAGTGCAAGGCTTTAAGGAAAAAAGTCAAGAAGTTTCAGCGCGAAAAAATAACAACCGACGGAGGTATAAAAAAAATATTTTTTTAATATCCTTTAGGGTTAAACACCACAATTAAAATTTTGGATGAGACTTAAAGTACACTTGGTTGGAATTTATAATGAATATTAAATTTCTTGATATGTGACCCGTCATATCGAAAGATAACTTAAGTTGGACATAGTAAATTACGAGATACGGGCCATTGAAGCTGAGAATAGTCAAAAATCAAATTCCATGGTCAAATTTCTTATTTCATCAGAAACGTTACCTTTGAAGTGTATTCTATCATATTAATCAGGTTCCAACATCCAAAACAAACATTTTAAAAACCGAGATAAAAATCCTTTCTACATTCAAGTTTAACACAGGGATGTAACTTTTCAGGAACTTTCATTAATTCGGGAAATTTACTCAAAATATTTTTATTTTCAGGAAATTCAACCAAGTACAAAAGAATAGGAAACTCCTCTGTTTGAATGGTATTTTGACGCATTTCAGGAAATTTGATTGTTCATGTGTTACATCTCTGTTAACAGTAGGCTACAGAAAATGTAATCTCGATATTCTGAGAACTATAGTTTCTGAATCAGTCCGATGCCTTTTACCAATTTGGATGTAACTTTGCAATCAAACATCCAATAACCAAAAGCAAGGTGTCATTTTAAAGCTTAAAATATAATCTTTCAGATGAGTCCAAAAAATCATTACGATATGACAGGTCACATATCGTCTTTATCACTTCTTTCCTTAATACATACAAATTATTATTGCTTAGCATTACTTTCATTGCTGATTGAAGGCCAAAAAGAAAAACATCTTTGATGTAGGGTATTTTTTGTACTTGATAGCAATACCATCATAACAAGCAAATGATTTTTACCATGTTTATAGACATCACAATTGCACCCTTAAATACCATTAAATAATGAAGTGTTTTGGTTGAAACTTGTGCACAGTTTACAATGACATCGTTCAAATATCTAAATGATTGTCTCTTTGTGGTGTGTTTCTGTGGTACCTAACAATCCCTAATGTAAAGAAGTTCAAATTATTGATCAAAGGGAAGTGACAGTGGAGGCTGATCTAATTGTTTTTAAATTTGTGTACCCAGATACAGGCCATTCTCTTTACCTTATCACGTTTGTATGAAATTAAAACTTGTACACAAATCCACCTTATTATTTACTTCACTTCATTACCTTAATCTTATTTTTTTATTTTTCCGGGGGTGCAGCTTATATTCCGGGCGGCTTAAATTCCGGATATTACGGTACTTAGTGTAGAATCTACATGAAACCTATTTCACCTATTTTATCATATAGGGAGGCAAAGCAAGTGGTTTCAAGAATGTGCAGGAGGCTACAGCCAGCATGCCCACAAACCGTCTGTATCAAGTCAGAGGCTCCAACCAGCTGAATACGAGGGCAAATGAAGTAAGTGAAAAAAATGATTCAAAAGAAATGCTCTAAAGCTGGCTGGGAGGGTGCTACTCATGTTTGGTCTGGTAGAGATGTTCATCCGTTTGTTTAAAGTGAGAGGATCAAACATCATCATCATCAGTCATCTTAGGTGGTGATTGCAAATTTTCTCCAATCACTTTGATCTTGAGCCAAGTAAGCTATAAAGCCCTTAATTAAACATGCTGTTTGTATCTCCTGATAGTTTTTAGATATAGGACAAACATGATGTTCTCTGTCAGCCTGGCTTCCTTCTCTATGTGAAAAAGCATACAATCTGCAGGGCTTTCATCAGGCATCTTCAGAAGTAAAAAGGGGAAAAATACTATTTTTCAAGGTCAGATGGCTACTCAAGTTTTGTTTGGGTAGAAACCTGCCCCCTGAGTGTATCAGATCCGAGGGTAAAATTAACTGATTATAAGAGCAAATTTATAATATTATAAAGTTGAAGGAAAATGTGGGTAAGTTGTTTTGCAAATATGAATGTAAGTTTTTGGTTGTGGTGAATTTGGAATTATTTAAAGGTCTATATCATGCTTTGCAGTAACAAAGTTTTTTGTTTTTTATACTTTATTCAGGTTAAATGCATCAGTGCCTCACTCAATTCCAATGATATATTTGTGTTGACAAACCCAAAAGCAACTTATCTATGGTGCGGAAAGGTAAGCTTATTAAGTCACTCACGTTGACATGGTATACTCAAAATTCCGATGTAATGCGCATTCTATGATGAATTGAATTTTAACTATGTTTTACGACTTACTTGATGTCGTTTGGTTGTCTGCGACACATCCACTGGCCTTCGATGCCAACTGGTGTTGTTACTGATCTGGAGACGTCACGTGACCCGACCCGGAAGGGTCAGAGTCACGTGAATTGAGCTTGTCGTAAAGTGATGGTAGATGGTATCGTTCCTTGTCCTGGTTTAAGTCACTTTTGGTTTTCTTTATTTGTATTGCCTCCTTCACGCCACGCCGAAACCAATTGTCCTCTTTGTCTAGAATCTTGACACCTTGGTGTCAATTTGGTGCACATTCTGTTTTGCTTCCAAACTGGGTCTCTCCCACAACTTCAACGACCCCCCCCCCCCCCCCCCCTTGCAGGTCCGGGGCTGTAGAATAGGCCCGATGTATCCTCTGCATGTCTTAAGAGGCGACTAAAAGGGGTAACCAGTGTTGATGAAAACAATGTTGGAAGAACTAAAGACGATCCCAGACGACTCAGAATGGAGTTGTACAATGGCCTGGAGAAAGTGTTGAAAGAACCAGTGTTGAAGAAAACATCATCATCATCACCATTGGTCGTCCGTGGACGGAATGGAAGATGCACTGGCTACATGCTTGGACAAAATTTCGCTGTCCTGCATGATATATTGGATCTCTTGTAGATCTAGGTTGAGATCACTTTTGATGGTGTCAGTGTACTGAAGGGAACTTCTGCCTCTGTTTGATTTCCCACCTGGAGGAGTCCAGAAAATCAAGTGAGAGATGGGTTGGTCAGTGGTGCGGATGCGGTGTCAAGCAAAACATAAACGGCGTTGCCTGATTGTTGATTGTTGAAGATATTGGAGGGATATCACCATATACTGTGGTGTTTGGAATATGATCCTACCAACTGATGTTCAGCACTATCCGTGAAGAAAACAATGTTGGAAGAAGAAAGTGTTGAAAGAGCCAACAGTCCCCCTCAAAAAAAAAATAAAAGAAGAAAGAAAGAAAAGGAAAGGAAATTGAATTTCCCTTTGTTTTTGATAATTTTAATGTGAAAATCAAAAATTTTGCACGGTTCATGCAAATTTTCAGATGTTATATCAATTTTCAGTCAAAATTTGCCAAATTTTTAAAAACAATTTTAACTGATATAAGTCAATTTGACACGCTACGCACACATTACAAAAATTGCATAGTTATTCATCTTACCATTTTTGCTCAAAAACTTTTTTGATTAAAAAAAATTAACCGTTCCCTTAAAGATTTTAACCTTCCGCCACCACTGTACAATAGTACTTGTAAAGTACTTGATGTTTTTCCCAATTTTGATTTACCTTTCAGGGTGGAAGTGGTGATGAGAGAGAATTAGCAAAACAAGTGGCTGCAACAGTATCACCCAAGTAAGTCTATACTCTGTAAATTTTTAAGTATGCAACAAGCAGCCGATTAACGCACATAAACCAACATGACCATACGGGGAAGTAAATTAGTCTGCACTTTTTGAATCATAACAACGTACCCAATCATGTTGAATATTCAAATAAACTTATATTCAAGATTTATCCATGTAGTAGCAATAAAATTAACCAAAAATAGTTCCAAAATCATGACAGATTTATGTACCAAATGTATTAAATATGCAGTGATGTGGTCTTAGTTAATGCTAATTAATCATTGCTAGACTCTTGCACAATACAAAAACACCAGTTCACAATGTTGTAGAATAAAAGGGATATGGTATGGATCTCGTAACAGAGTCTGATTGCTTGTTGCATACTTCAAGGTTTATAGAGTACAGAGACCTGAAATTGATGTAATGTGATGAAGGATGGGGAAAATCATAAACTATGTGATGATGCTTGGGAGAAAGTCCCAAATTTTGTGATAAATGGTGAGTAGAAGATCCTAGATTCAGTAATAAAGGGTGGAAAAAGATCCTGTAAGGCCAAATAAAAAAACAAGTTTGTTTCTGGTAACACGCGCGCGTTTCTGTTTAGTTACATATTTCCCACATTTTTTTTAATGATATTTCGCATCAAAAAATAATAATTTAAAAAAAACCACCAAATTCTGTAAAAAGCTTACTGGAGACTTGCGTAAAAACAAAAGAACACCAATTCAGGTACTCTCAGCCTATCAATTAGTCGGCAATTAATTGTTCATATGTCTGGAGATGCAGGAAAATACTCATATTTAGGTAAGATAACATGGATACTCAATACCTATTAGCTTTTATGGATATTAATGATATTAATAAATAATATAAAAAACCAAGAGCATTGTTTTAATGTGTTTTTCTTCCTGGGAATCCTGCATTTTTTGTAAAAAAAAAAAAAAAAAGGAAAATCGCATATCGCATTACATTTTCGAAAAGTAAAAAATAAAAAATAAAAAGCCACGTACCGCATTTACTTTTTCAAGCATGTTACCAGAAACAACCTTTTTTTTTTTGGCCTAATATCGCGTGAGGTTGGGAGTGGGTCCCAAATGAAACAAATGTGGGAAAGATTTTAAATTATGTGATGAAGGGAAGAAAATGATCTGAAGTTATAAAAGGGTGGGTGATACCAAATAATGTGAAAAAGTGTGGGAGAAGATCTTAAATTATGTGATAAAGGAAGAGTGTTCCCAAATTAATAGATAAAGGGTTGGCATAGATCCTGAATAATTTGATAAAAACTTTGGAAAAGATTCCTAAATGTGTGATATAGGGTAGTAGAAGATCTTTTATTATGTGGTAAATAGTTTGAGATGATCCCAAATCATGCAATTAAAGATGGGAAAAGATCTATATTATGTGTCAAAGGGAGGGGGGAAGATCCAAAATTAAATTAAATTTGATAAAGGGTGGGAGATGATGCCATTTTATGTAATAAAGGGTGGGGAAAGATATCAATCTTTGACTTAGGGCGAAAGAAGATCTCAAATTATAGTTTATGATATATGGTGGAGAAGAGATCCATAATGATTTGAAGAAGATCCAAAATTATGTAATAAAGGGTCAGTGTTTGAGGTGAACATTTATTCCTTTTTAACCAAAAATTCATATTTTACTTCTCAGAAAGTTGAAAAAGTTGTACAAATAATTGGAATGGCTTGCATAATAAAGTTTTGAACCCATTCTCAAAATTTTATTTCATTTTGGTTGAAATTTAGTTAGTTTTAAACCCATATATTGGCCGGGGATTTTTTTGTAAATTCAGATTTATGCAAAAATGAGGGGACTATACAAATTTCAAATTATTGATCATATTTGATTATCGAATATGTTTTTTGATTTGTGAAAAATTTGGCTAAAAATGATAAATAAAATGTTCTTGACGTCAGATGCTTCCTTTACTTATATAATTTTGGTAATACATATCAGGATATCCCTTCTGCATCGATTTTTTTTATTTTTATGAATAGCGCCATCTATTTTAACACTTACAAATAAAATGTCCCTATTTCCATTGGGTTCAGGCAACAGTGACGAGCAGGAGATCTCAATCTCGAATTATGTGATTTAATAGAGGGAACATTGAAGTGTAATGATTCAGAATTAAAAGATGATATAAAATAGGCCTGTTAGGCAAAAACAAAAAACAAGTTTGTTTCCCGTGCGCCGCGCGCATTTCGTCTTGGCGTCCTTATTTGCGCATTTCATTTTTTTATTTGATATTTTAGAAAACGAAAATCAAAATAGCCAATTTGATAAAATGAACGGGGAAAATTGCAAAATTTTTACTAAAGAAGTGTTTTCTTTTCAACAAAAACTTGAAAATGGACAGGTTTCTTACTGAAAAATCATCACCCATGCGGATTTTCAATCAAAATTTGCCTTAGCACCTCTTGAACAATAGAAAAAAAGAAAACAAAATAAAATAAAAAAAGCATTTCGCATTTAGGTTTTTTGACCACCGACAGGAAACAATCTTTTTTTTTTTTGCCTTATCATGATTCATTATGTTTTGTTTCTTCATTTTGCAGGGGTAGCTATACAATGACCCCTGAGGGCCAGGAACCTGCTGAGTTCTGGGAAGCTATTGGAGGCAAAGGTCCATACTCCTCAGATGCACGCTTCCAGGTTAGTCCATATATGATTTTTAATTGTTTTGTTTTTGTTTGTTTTTGGGTTTTTTTGGTTGAAAAAAATACAAAAATCATTCTTTAGTAATATTTTTTATCAAATTGTATTTACATAGGTTTCGTAGCGTATGCTCAGCAAAACAGAAGGGTATAATTCGAATTTTAAGATCACTTCGGACCTAATTTGTCAATAAATGTCCTAAATAAAAAGCAATCAATATTTATGAGCGGATACTTATATAGTCAGGTTTTTGTATTTTTACAAAAGTAGGCATTTGTACACATTGTGCATGACTTGAATATCCTTCTTGTAGTCCGTATCCCATTTATTCCTCAAGTATATGTTTACAGACAGAAAGTATAGCACTCATAACAGCATGATGTGATTCATTCCATCATATACTTTATGATGAGTTGGGTAAAGTCAATGTTGACCTGTTGAAAAATGAACAATCCATACTTTCTTTCTACTCTGTGGCTATCGCATTGTGGATTGAGAGGACGGACACTTCATAGCTTCTGTAAACTTGTTTAATTTTACCAAGTGTTTAAGATATGGAGACAGGGACCCTACAGGCTACATGCTTATATCTCTGTTCTCCTCCACAATGTAATACTATTTTTAATATGTAACCATATGTTGTGTTTATTGTTAACTATAGTTTGCA
>JXSR01S060358.1:0-12528 GCA_000969725.1 Ophiothrix spiculata | reverse complement strand
CCGGTTGTTATTTTTTCGCACTGAAACTTCTTGACATTTTCCCTTCAAGCCTTGCACTTATTTTAAGACCACTTTTGTGAAAATCGGAACAACTTTGGCGAAAAACCATGATTTTGGCGTTTTTTGGTGATTTTCCCTGGATGTGAAGTGGGTCGAAAAAGCCCGGCTCTCTAAGGGTTAAGCACTTTGTTAAAAAGTAATGGTACAAAATAAACGTGCAAAAATGTAAAATCGAGTTACGTGCTTTCCTTCCTTAAGACCATTAGGGTGATCTTATGTATAATATGTACTTTCAGCATGACTTCTAGTGTACCCTGTAAACATTTCGATATCAGATATCCCATTTGAAAATCATATCAAATGTATCCAATTTCTTTGCATGTAATGTCAGATCTTCGCAGAATAGTGCAAACTTTGTTTTTGTCCGTCTAAGATGAATAGATTTTCATACATATCTCCCTTGATCAATAGTATACAAATATTGACTGCTTTGAGGAGCATGGTTTAAATTATTTTCCCGAGGTGATCTCAAAACCATGAATGTGCCCAAAGCTGAGGGCATATTCATGGTTTTGAGATCACCGAGGGGAAATAATTTAAACCATGCCCCGAAGAAAAAGCGTTCAATATTCGTTTCATATACCGAATATATAGATTTTTGTCATCTGGTTGGTTAAAAGAATCATTTTTGCACTGAAAACACCCGATGGTCAATAGTCCCGCAAGTATTGCTCGTGTAAAATATGCTGAGCGGGCCTAGTGAAAAATATGCCCTGGGCCTAGTAAAATCCAAGCCCTCACTTTTAACCAATCAGAGGACAGTTATCTGTATATGAGGTATATAAAGTAAATTATAGGATGACTTTGCATTAATACCGTTATGTGTGTTGCATGAATTTTTACCCAGTACCATTCTACATTATCAGTCATTTTTTGTCAGGCTTTTTAGGGTCTATATCAAGGGGACATAACTCTTTCTCTTTGTTCAACCTTTTTTTCAAAAGATTTGTGATCTTTTTTTTGTTCTCCAAATGTTTATAAAGTAAATTATTGACAGGTTTGGTATGCTATATGGGATAGATAAAGATATACAGGATATTCCATTGGTATAAATACCAGTTTTGCACCCTGTAAGCTTGCAGTATAGGCTATCTCTTTATTTCCAAATGATAATATACAGATGGGATGGGTGGGTTTATTGTCTTGGTATGGTACTGTTTCAATACAATTTTTGTCGTCATTATTGTTTTACTTAAATTAGAACCTGTGGATAACCACAAAATTTGATTATTTGTTTTAGATTACTACATAGATTTATTTTAAAAAGACAAAAAGTTCAGATTTTTGACTGATAGTATTTCATTTTCCCATTTCGTCTTAATACCTGAAGTTTGTAAGTTTTGTAATATTACTGCACAATTTTTGCTGTAGGTATCACATTTTATAGCTTGATAGGCACTCAAAAGGATTCTCTTACAGCAAGAATAATTTATTATGGCAAGCCAAAGCAGACTTAAATAAGAACCATGCCAGGGAGGCCTATATATACATCTTACTCATTGCGCTTGGAATATTGAACTTGTAATGCCTCGTATTTCAAATTTTTGTGATATTTGGTACAGGGTAGGTGGTCAAATTGGGTTGGGTATGTTTGCATTTATGTCCGCTCTGGCTTTCCATAGTGAGTTATCGCTTTGAGGGAACCGCCATGACTTGTCTACTGAGCTTTAAAAGCGTGCGACTTTTGTGCTTATATCACCCAAACACCCACAGTTGCAGACATGCACATTTTGACTCTACAAAAGTTGTGTGAAGTTTGCCTTTGTGTGATTTTGTCCACTAGTAAAAGCTTAAACATAATATTTTAATGTAGAAATAAATGTTGTATTTGTAATTTGTGACCCGCTATATCAAAAAGAACCTTATAGGTCCCAAAATCAAACCGATAATTTGGTTTCATCTGAAAGCTGAGATTTTAAGCTTTAAAATGACACCTTGCTTTTAGATATTGGATGTTCGGTAAAAAGTTACATCCAAATTGCTTAAAGGCATTAGGCTGATTCAGAAAAACTATAGTTCTGAGAAAATCAAGTTTAAAATGTTTGTACTTAGTAAAACTTGGATTGAGAGAGGATTTTTATCTTGTTTTTTAAAAAACAAATTTTTCTTATGTTTTGGATGATGTAGCCTGATTAATATGTTAGAAGACACTTTAAAGGTAACGTTTCTGATGAAATTAGAAATTTGATCTTGGACGCGATTTTTGACTCTGCTCAGCTTCAATGGCCCATATCACGTAATATACTATGCCGACCTTATATTAAGGGTACTAAATTGGTATGGCGAGTCACATTTTCTATCACTTTGAAAACTTGAAATTTGAACCCAGCACTTAAATTTACACATGCCTTTAGACATATTCACTGATATTTGATCTGAAGTGATGCACTGTTACACTTATGCTCAGCCCTAATTATTCCGTTGTGCTGTTGATCTACTGCTGTCATTTAAGCTGTGATTTCTTCTATCTTTCAAAATGCATGGAGTTTGAATCACATACTATCCTATTAGTAACTAGAGTCAATGGGGCTCTCCACACGGACAAATCAATCTGTTCTCCGCACATGTAGATGCATGTAGATTAAACTGGACTTAAGCAAACGACCGCACTAGCGTAAGTGAGTGTGCGTGGACATACACGTAGTTGTGCTATATCTACGCACACGCACACCTGAGCGTGTCAATACGCACACCTAGAGTAAAGTCATTTTGACGCGCGACCGTGTGAACACAATCTGCACTTCGGAAGTCTACATTCATCTAGATGCATCTACATTTGACGCTTCCGTGTGGAGAGCCTCGTTGTTGCTTTAAATCGGGATCCTGATAATCAGGATTTTCAGATAACTGACGTATTCAGTCAGGGACCCGTTTCTGTGTGTGCAAAAACACCTGTTAATTGGAACATTCCTTCTGATAAATGGGTTAATTTTTTGCAAAATGTGTTCAATTTCTTGCAAATTTGCTGATAAATTTTGATAATAAAATTTAAGCATGTGAATTACAAGGGCAGGACAAGAAACAAAAAATAACAATCCCAAGGCCTTTAACTGGGACTAAATAGTTACAAAACATGAATTGGTGTACATTTTATTGTTTTCATCCCCTAACAACATCTCACCTATGGCGATTTCTGTATTTCTTGACAACTGGTTACAACTGGTTGGGATATATTTGCTACTCCCGAAGTGTCCCATTTTAGAGCCGTCAGCTGTATTTATATAATTTTTATGGTCAAAATCACATCATGAGACACAAGTCCGTAGCCAGGATCTCTAGGAGGAAACTTGAAATATCATTATGGGACATTGAAGCAGTGCTCTATATGAAGACAACAGACCTTGGTCGTTAGCCTGTGTGATAAGTCGATGTGAGATTTTCGTCATGGCTCCAATCTATACAGCTAGTTCTAAATGTGTGTTGCTGTGCTGTGTTCAGATGCATTGATAGAAAGTAATGTGGTGTCATTTTTTCAAAAAATGAAATCATGATGATATGCATTTGGACTTTATTAAATATATTTTTCTACGCGCAAATTCTGGTTTTACACTTGGGATCTCTCTCATATGTATATTTATACTGATGGAGATTTCAAGAAATATCCATTGTCCATAATTTCCATGAATTTGGATTTTACTACAATGTAGCATTTTTAGCGATCTTTGACACACTGATGTGACTGACTGATTTGCTGCGTTTTATTTTTTGTTTTGTTCTGGCATGTTGATCAATTTGGGAAATTTGGATTTTTGCTAATGCGATTGTCATAATGTGCAAATATTAAAAATATACGCTCAACTTTATGTTCAGTCTTGAGAGCCGTTCACGTAAAGTAATATGTTGGCACAACTATTCAAAATGTCTACACACTAAGCCGACTTTAGCCGCTTGACTGGACCTTAATACCCGCAATTTGAACAACATGGCTGAGCACGCCATTACACTTTATAGCTGTATAGATATCTGTTACCCATCTCTCTTGATCACAGTACAGATCTATTAGGTGTGAGATAGGATATGTTTTATAAGTTGTCGGTCGTAATAATTTAGCTGTATATATATACAGCCAAGTTAGTACACCCCCGCTCTAAAGTATTTCCGCACAATTAAAACCGTTCAAGAACTTTTGTTTTCTACATTAAACGACTGAGAATCATCAAAGATTTATACTATATAGGCAACTTATCTATTCAATATGAATAAATCGATGTTTCTTTTAATATTTGATCTTCCATTGCTATAAAAATGGCTGATTTCATGGACCATATACAAATACACCACAAGTACAAATCTCATTACTATGTAATTAATCAACTTTTTATAACCTCATTATTACCTTGTAACAGTATAGAGTATTTTCAGGTTGTAAGATTTAAAACAAATGCGCAGAAATGTATATAAACTCAATTTTTTTATGTTCAGATGAAAGTAGTAATATGCATTACACGCTATATTTTCAAATGCAATGAATACAATTCCGGAATAGTTACTTCGATAATTATACAATATGGACTCTGTCAAAAAATGATGAAAATCGGATAAACACCTTTTGAGATATGGCTGAATAAAGGTTTTATGCGGAAATACTTTAGAGCGGCAGTGTACAATCAGTAAGGCACTTGTTTGCAGTGCAGAATGATAAGGTTATGTTGAGGATACTTGAAATTCTCATAGTCTAGGAACTAACTGCTAATTGTCCTATGGAACTTTGTGAAGGAATCGATCCTGGCTTGGATCCTGGGATGGTCTAAAAGGGGCCTTGGAGGCTGCAGGGGGACTTGAAATGATGCCGAGTGTGGAATAGAGCTTGCTTGAGCCATGGTGATCAGCAAACACCTGTATATACTTGAGACCACATCGAATTTTAAAGCCAGTGAAGGCATAATGCACTGTAAATCACCCTAATCTTAGATTTGGAAAGTCATTTCAAACTGTATGCGATATTGTCTTATATAAAAACCTCTCTTATTCATGTTTGGTGAATTATCTACAAATGATCAAAGTTCTCCAAGTTCTATAGCTTTTTTTATCTTGCAAGTATCTAATCCTATGATGTGTATTTTCTACCCGTAGGAAGAGATTCCAACCCACCCACCTCGTTTGTTCCAATGTTCCAATGCCAGTGGCAGCTTTTGTGTGGAGGAGATCCCTGATTTCACACAGCTAGATTTAGTTGAGGATGATGTTATGCTGCTAGATACATTTGATGAGGTAGGTGACCAGGGGGAGGCACTGGAGTTTAGTATGGGTAGGGGTGTCTGATGCACAGAGTCGATAGGGGAAGGCACTGAAATTTAGTATATGGGTAGGGGTGTCTGATGCACAGAGTCGATAGGGGAAGGCACTTAAATTTAGTATGGGTAGGGGTGTCTGATGTACAGAGTCGATAGGGGAAGGCACTGAAATTTAGTATGGGTAGGGGTGTCTGATGTACAGAGTCGATAGGGGAAGGCACTAAAATTTAGTATGGGTAGGGGTGTCTGATGCACAGAGTCGATACTTAGGCTACAATACATGATTAAGGGGGTAAAGTAAGGTCTAAAGAACTTTAATTTTTTGGGTGTAAAAATTATAAAATTCAACCAGATTTACAAAACAAACTGGTGATTTTTTTGATTTTTTGGGACAAATTTCACTCATAGAAGGTCATATTGATTACGTTTGCTCGAAGAGGAGGCTAATTAAAGAAATGAATCATGCTGCATCTGCATGAGAATCTAAAGAATGACAAGACATGAAAAAGGGGGTCTTGACTATAGGACATACAAATCCTACCCATTTATGTGAGTAAATTTGAAAGCCATAGTAATATTACAAAATGTTGAGAGGTGGTTATTAGTTGTACAAGATGTATTTAGATATTTCTGTAATCACCCAAGCTTACTATGTCATCTTGTTTGTTTTTCAGCTCTTCATCTGGGTTGGTAATGGCGCTAATCAAGAAGAAAGAAAGGCATCTAGAGTGACGGCAAAGGTAGGATAAAAACAGCTAACCACAAGGCGTGATTAGGCTGTATGTTGACAGCCCCCCCCCCTCACATTGCAAGGGGGACTAGGCTGTCTGTCAAAGTCCATTCACTCTTCCAAGAGATCTGTACGGTGGTATCGTTACTGTATCCTCTCATCCAATTCAACTATTTTCATCTGACAAACCCTTAAGTAACTACCAAAATTTTGTCGAATCACTTTTTTCTCTATTTCCTAAAGATTAAACAAAATAAAAGTATTTTATCCATTTTTTGACATGCTAGTATGATATAATGCAGCAGTAAGTCAATGGTAATTTACAAGATTAATGGTTTCCTAAAATTGAAATAGATACCTTTTCAGAGTCATTCTTTTTGCAGCACGTAGCTTGCGGGATCATCACGATCCCTTCATTCAGCGTGAGTGTGAATCCCTCCTAGTATACACGCTGCTATCAATGGTTTCATTTATTATATACAGTATTTGCTTTCACTGATTTGCTGAAATAGTGAATATTTAGACAATAATAAATAACTGTGCACCATCTTTTTTGAGGTCATTGTTTAAAATCGGAGGTGCTTGTTTTGGGCTGAGGTTCTTTTCTGAGGTCATTGTTTAAAAATTGTTTGGTTTTTTTGGACCGAGGGAAAAGAACCGAGGGCCTAAACAAACACCATCGATTTTAAACAATGACTGAATTAAAAGATGGTGCAAATTATTATTGTCATTAATTCATAAAAATATATTCTTACTAATTTTTACCAAAAATGGGTGGAAATCATTAGTTTGTTACTTTGCCATCTGCTAAAAATATTGATCAGTACAGGCACTGCTTTAGTGTTGTGTTTAGTCAAACCGCAACCACTGCAGTAGCATTACGTGCGAGTATTGTTGCATTTAAAGCATTCACACTATTATCGAAAGCACTGCGTACATGCGGGTCATTATCAGAAGTTATTGTTTCGACAATAATAACTGCGCACCATCTTTTTTGAGGTCATTTTTTAAAATCGTCGGTGTTTGTTTTGGGCCGAGGTACTTTTCTGAGGGAGCGTAGAGAAAAGTATCAAGGCACAAAACAAACGCCGACAATTTTAAACAATGACGGAATTAAAAGATGGTGCAAAGTTATTATTGTCATTAGAAGTCATTGTTACCTGATAATGACCGCACAGTTGTCTGCGTAAAAGTAGAAATAATCTTATTAGACTGGATGGCGCTATTACGCAGGTAATTAATACTTGGTAATGACTGCATGCGCAGTTGTTTGCGTAAAACAATAAATAATCGTATTAGATTGGATTGCACTATTACGCAAGTTGTTAATTCTGTATCGGATGCATCGTGCAAATATATTTCAGAACATATGATACTAGACTTATTATAAAAACATACTCTTCCTTCTTAGGAGATTGGGATTAATCTGTAAATGATCCTAGGCTATAATAAGAATAATTATGATGATGATAAAATAGCCTCTCTTTCAAAATGGCTGATGATGAAATAGCCTCTCTTTCAAAATTGCTGATGATGAAATAGCCTCTCTTTCAAAATGGCTGATGATAAAATAGCCTCTCTTTCAAAATGGCTGATGATAACATAGCCTCTCTTTCAAAATGACTTTTACAGCTTCTTCAAGTTGGTACAACTATTTGAAATTTACTTGAAGTTATATGCAGTATACACCAATGAACTTGGTATTATACTTTCCAGTCTAATATAAGTCTTGATAATTCTATATTGTTTTTTTATCCCAATCCAGGAATATCTTGAGTCAGATCCTAGCGGACGTGATCCTGATGATGTGCAAGTCATCCTCGTCAAACAGGCACACGAACCCCTCAACTTCGCTGGCAACTTCCCTGCCTGGGACTGGGACCATGTAAGTAAAGGAGCCCATTATTTGTAATGGCAAGAGGTTATGTAAGTTCAGGAACCCATTGATTTTATAGGTAAAAGGTTCAGACAGATTTTCAGGGCTATTGGACCCCAAATAAGAATTGCTCAGTTAACTCAAAACATTCAGAGTATAAATAACCCTAAACGAACCAGATCTCACTTATTCTCACTCAATAATTGTCAAAGCTTGTAGAAAATTACACAAAATGTGGTACATCCAAATAGATCAAATATGGGATTATATGCAGGGATTAAATTACAGCCCAACTCAGGAGGGGCTTGATATGGGTGTCATGATTTAGAGAAACATGAGGTCCCCGGTTCAATTTTGTTTTTCATCCTTCCATTTTCAAGGAGTCTATTTTTTAGGATTAATAAAGTTCAAAGAATTTTAAGATAAAAAATTCAGAACATTCTCAAGTGTTTCTGAAACGTGCCCCTGTGTTACTATACCCAGATGAAATAATGCATATTCGACATTTATTATGTACTTGATAGTTCATTGGCCATTTTATTCTCAAAGTGTTTTGCCAATACTACTTTTAGCATAAACACTGTAAAAGCTGTAGAGCTGTTTTGGCCTTAGATTTACAGGGGAGATACAAGGCATGCCACCATTTTTATTTCGGCATGGAGACAAAATTGGGGGTATTCGGGTTTTTGCTGATAGCTTGCCGATGATGCATCGCACCTTGTCATAAATGATAATGCGTGCATATTGAAACACGCACACACGCTTTGCGTGCAGGTTGGCGTATCATTCGCTTAAAGTATTATTTGCGTATGTTGTCTAAACGCGTAACCAAGTCTTGGCCCTCAGAGTTTATTTTGGCGGCAACCGAGTGGACCTGAATACCCCCAATTTGAGCCCCATGGCATTACACGGGCTGGTATACAAAGCCTGGTATCTCCCCTGTAAATCTATGGTTTTGGCACGTGTATAGTGACCCTAAAATCTTTGCCAGAAATCCTTGGACAAAATCAGTCACGTGACCACCAATTGCAGGGTACGTTTGCGTTCGTAAACAATTGGCCCTGCACTCTGGACGTTTATGTACATTGTCCGAAGAATTGTGACGCCGACTTTAGAATAATTCCATTGTATTACCTATTTTTCTTTTTATATTCTGTAGATTTTATTCTTGTTTTTTATATTCTCTCATTACAGACTGCAATGAGTCTTGAAGATCTGCAAAAAATGTGTGAATCAGAGAATGCCGAAAGTCAGATCAGCTTGGTAAGTAGACGTGGACCCTGTATAGAATCTTTTGTTTCCCATGTAGACAGACAATAGACTTTCTGGGAATTTCCGAACCTGATTTTACACTTTCATGCAATTGCCGACAGAAAAAGTGACTGTTCATGATCAACACAATAATCAGAAAGTAAAGTTTGCGTTCTCGTTAACTGGTTGCGTACGAATTCAAACTTGTAATTAGTGTAAGCACTAACGAGTCACTTTCAGTGTGATGCGCTCCGAGTGACTGGCAATTGTAAGCTTAATCAGACGATTTCAAATGGAAATTTCACTCTTTCTGTCAGTGAGCATATGGTGCACCCAGCCAAAAGTTATTCAGAATTAGTGCCTCTGAACCATGTATGGGTATGAATATAATTATTTTTCACTATTATTGCACTGCGAATGCGAACAATTTTCGGAAAATTTTGTTTACAAAATCTTATATGCTAATGAGCTTATACGTGATTGGTTGATAAAACGGCCACGTGAGCGACGTTCCGGAGATTTCCAAGTGGATTTTGAAAAGGTCTATAATGTTCATGAAATGTAAGTTGTAAGTTGATAATCTCTGTATCATGTTTCTGGTGGATGTCTATTTTGATACGTGGGTATCCAAATTCAGAATCCGAATTGTGAGTTCCGCCGAACTGAATTAACACATGTCATATGTTTCTTATCCATATTTGTACTAATCTTGCAGGATGACATTCGTGAAGAGAAAGATGATGATCCGTCCACATTCCCCAAGTATAGTTTGGAACAGCTCAAAGTCGGCCCAGGTACCTTGCCGGAAGACGTCAACGCTGCCAAGAAAGAGGTAGGCAATTTAATCTGAATTTATTATGACAGGAACTCTGAAACCAGCTTGGCAAGTTGACAAAGAGTATTTTAAATTGGTAGTATATTATAGTCATATGAAATACAGTTGACAACATTCATAAATATATTATAGTCATGTGTTGTGCATAAAAACAAATTTTCTCATTTCTCTTTTCAGTTTTACCTGAAAGCTGACGATTTCCAGAAAGCCTTTGGAATGAGCTGGGATGATTACGCAAAAATACCCAAATGGAAGCAGGATAATCTGAAGAAGAAAGCCGGACTCTTCTAAGTCGACCAATCTCCCTCTCAACTGTTACATCTGCTGCACACTGTCAAGCAATCATTTCTCTTGTATAACCTTCGACCTTTTCAATTTTCTAACTCTGTATATATATAGTAGTGTTGAATCATATTTTGAGGCCAATCAAGCATGTCCGCCCAAAGGTGACTCCTCAGATTTTTATTCAATGCCGTTCATAGTACAAATTAATTATCAAAATTGACAGAGTGCCTTTATTTACTCAAATGCAATAAGTTATCTTATTAGGCCAAGTTTCAAGATCAAGATCCACTATTTTAATTGAGTGCTGTTATCAGCTCACATGAGCCAAAATGCACTTACATTTGGGCTATGCACCTTGAGTGACCCAAATTTGAAGTGAGGGGCTAGGTGAACCAACACAGCCTGATTAGACCAAGAGTCAAGATCACCACTATTTTGATTTGAGTGCTATTATCACCTAAAATTCAACCCAAACCTATTTTAACTTGCATTTTGAATTAAAGGTTTTGCCTGGAGGGGACACCTAGAAGTTTGCAAGTTTAATATATAAAAAATCTGCCCAGTTGTAGCATGCTTGAACCTGATGCGTAGTGCAATTAACAAATTAAGCAAAATGTTTATAGGCACAATACAAATTTATTGGACAGTGTAAACAATAACCCAGAGTAAAGGGCCCCATTGTTTGTAAATGCAACCCCTGCAATGATTTTGCAAGTTGAAGTTGTCCAATAAATATGTATTTTGCCTATAGTTTGTTTTCACGACAATTCAGGCATTTCCTGGTCTCCGCAGGTTTATTTTCCCACCATGTGCCCCAAGTAACCCAAATTTAAAGTGATGGGCAGTTTACATGTTAGCTGTTGACCCGCGATAGGCCTATACACACAGATCTTGTTACCCATTGTCACTTTCTTTCTACTTTTAATACCCATGTATAGTATCCTTCTAAGATGTATATTTGAATTTAACTGTAGAGATAGCAATAATTAGTCAAGAGTGTCTGTAAATGTTGACCAAAACTTTCCAAACTTTTATCAGGAGATTTTACTTAATCCAGCTACTTAAAAGTGCATTCAATCTAAAACTTGTTCAGGGCTTTATATGTGTCAGTGCCTTCATTGTGCTATTCCATTTGAAAACAACAACCCCTGTGGAAAAGTTTGTTTGTTTGTTTGTTTACCTCGGTTGGTCCGTGACGGACACATGCCATTAGATCCATGATGAACTCATGGTCTCTTCCAAGCTTGGAATTCCAATTTCCAACCGAAATCTGCAGTTTGGTCATTACAAATCCAGACGATATTCAGATCATGGGTTGTTGAGGGAATTTTTTTGTCAAATTTAACCAAAATTGAAACTTACAGTCATTCCAAATTTAGACATTTTTAGTAACAATTTTAAAATTTCAGCCGGAACACATATTGTTCATGATTGCCCACAGGGGGGTATGGCTTTCATATGGAATAGTCCAAATTTTGTTTTGCATATGGTGGTTACAAAATTTTTCAAAATATAATGATACCACCAATTGTCTGCAAGTGCCTGTAAATCATAAAGAAAAATCATGTTGCCAACATTTCAAATAGTGATTTAGAAAAACTTACAAATTGTGATCAGAAATATATTTGTTTATTTTATCTATTTCAAAATTCTCCTGAACATGATGATCTCAAAATTGATCAATTGCAGGGAACATATTATAAGCTCCCATAAAATATGTAAACAGCCATGGCAAAGGATGCAGTTGTCGGCTCGTACATGTTGCTGATTGAAGCATATCTGATGTATACAACTAGTATACATCAGATATGCTACAATGAGCTACATGTAGGAGGCGACAACTGCATCCTTTTGCCGTGGCGGCCCACATATGCTCACAAAGTGCTCAAAATAAGCAATAAAGTTTTTATATATTTTGTAGGAAAAGTATAACACTATTTGTAGATAATCAAATCACTTTTATCTTGTTAAATCAGAAAAAAACAAAGAGTTTTGTGCAAGTTTCAACAAGTGTTACATTAAATGCTTGTGATTTGTTATGAACATTCCTTGGTTATATCTTTTCTAATAAGAATTCCTATCGCTTCATTCCAGCCGTGTATTTCAAACATGGGCCAAATCTCTTGTCTTTCTCTATTTTTGTGTGGAATTTACATTATGTAGAATTATGATAACAAATAGATTTTATATTTTATAGATTGTTTATTAATTTGTAAATGTGCTTGATTTTGAAGCAATACAAATGTGTATATTTACT
>JXSR01S060336.1:0-18026 GCA_000969725.1 Ophiothrix spiculata | reverse complement strand
CCCCCCCCCCTGAAATTGCATCGTATTTGACGGGATACATCATAATCGGGAAGAAAAATAAGGTGCGAAGTAGAACTGTTCATTGTTTTTGCCAAAAATGATGATTTTTTTTTACCTTACTTTTGTATATAAAAGAATAGGACGGCTATTTACTGTCGTGAACCCTGAACGCAATTTGCAATTTTGACGTATAAACAATCTAACCCTATTACTATCAGCTAAGATCTGTCAGAATATTTATAATTTTGATACCTTCATAAAAAACAAGGCATTCTATATAAATTAAGTCACTCAATTCCACGGTAGATAGAAGGAATTTCCCTATTGTAACATTAAGATCTTCAAACCCTGATAACACTAAAAATGAAGGAGAATGAGTTCATAACCCTCCTTTCAATCATACACAAAGCTCTTCATGTCAAATTTAACAAATAGGTGTCAATGCATATCACAGGAGTTTGGATATGTTTTGAAAACAGAGTTAAAAAGTTTCATTTAAAATACGGTTTTATAGTGAATCAAATCTATTTGTCTAAGCAAAGGAGTGAATAATCAAGTCTCTTACATTAATTTGATACTTTAATTGAACTCTTGAGGTAGAGTAACAATTAAGAAGCACTAAACACAAAAACAACATATTTTCCAATGTTCTGCTGTATGAACTTTAATTTTGTTGAAGGAATCCTGAAAAATCGCCGGTAATGGATCAACCCGATTTAACCTATAAAATATATTCTACACGGGAGAACTCTATATTGAACAAGGTGTAAAATCTGCCCATGTATTTGTTCATCTTTTAAAAAACATTTTGAGGAAATAATTGAACTGAGTGCTAAATTTAAGAGATACGATGTCGTGTTTTTCAAGCTTGATCTCCCTAACCAGTTCCTTATTAATTTGTCATGTTTGTGCTTACCTATGGTTGCTGATACGTTATTTGTTTCTGTTTACAAAGAATATGTTCAAAATGAACAATTAGAATATTGAAATTAACAACGGACCTGCACTCGGGAGAAAAGTTGTTCACAGAATTGATTGATTGAGAAGTATTTATAGCTATGTCTTACAATAGGAGGTGCTGCTATCAAGTCGGAAGCTACATTTATAAATCATAATGGATTAAATTCAACATTATTTAGATAAAGTGATCTATTTTGGTTTAATGTAGATTTTAAAGTGTATATAACTTCACATTTTTATACTGTTATTAAAAATCAAATACACTGGCCATTTAAAGTATTTCCGCACTAACACATTATTCAGCCATATCTAACAAGTTTTTTATAAGGAAACTATCTAGAAACTTATGTTGCTTTTGGTCAGATCTGATAGGTAATCAAGTGGAGTGTAAAATTGAGCTCCGAATGGGATCAATTCCCTCACGTACAGGGAGGGGCAACAACACAAATGGGTTGAAAAACGTGATTTTTAGGTCAAATTTGATTTGACAACACCTGGGTCAAGGTCACTTCACCACTCAAGTTGAGTGGTCATATGGAATGTGTATATGTAATAGAGTGATAATCTGACGATTAAATGTCCTGGTCACACTTGATTGCGCCAAGAAAATGCTTGGAAGCAAACGAAAAATGATCCTTCAAGGCCCAACCAGTTTACAAAAATAGGGCTGTGATGAATGTGGAGTGTTTTGTGACGGTATATGACAGATTGAAAACCTTTTAATATGTCATGTACTACCAGGGACCATTCCACTTTTACCACAGCCCTATTTCTGTAAACTGGGAGGCGTAGAAGGATCATTTTTCGTTTGCTTTCAAGCATTATCTTGGCGAAGTCAAGCGCGACCAGGACATTTAATTGCCTGCTTGTCACTCTATTACATATACACATTCCATATAACCACTCAACTTGAGTGGTGAAGTGACCTTGACCCAGATGTTGTCAAATCAAATTTGACCTAAAAATCACGTTTTTCGACCATTTTGTGTTGTTACCCCTCCCTGTACGTGAGAGGGGTTGATCCCATTCGGAGCTCAATTTTATACTTAACTAGATTACCTATCAGATCTGACCAAAAGCAACATAAGTTTCCAGATAGTTTCCATATACACGCCTTGTGAGATATGGCTGAATAATGTGTTGGTGCGGAAATACTTTAAATGGCTAGTGTATTTGAGATATTATTTATATGTTAATTCGAAAATAATGTTTCAAATTTTGTACATGTTGTTAACCTCTTAAAGCAAAGTAGAGTAGAATATCAGAATATCATATTATATCACAATAATGTCGCTAAACGGAATGCGTTCTTGGTTCTGTAGTATCGTATATGTTTTTAACACTTAAGTGGTCAAGGGGGGGGGGGATCCATATGGACCCAACATCGTAACCGAACAACTTTTTTCAAATTTTATTTCAGGAATGTATTTGTACTTACAAATATGAGCCAAATTTTATTGAAACATTCCATTGGGAAGTGAGTTTTCAAATTTTTGGCGGGAAAATTTTGACGGGACACAGAACATTTTGTTTTGCCCGCCATTTTTAAAAGGTTTGTCCGATTTTCGAAATTTTTCCTTAGTTCTTTTAAAGTACTTTACCTGTGACCAGAGTTTCAACGTAAAATTCCTTTGCAAAAGCGCTTTTTCGGTGTTGGTTCCATATGGACCCCCCCCATGACCACTAATGGGCATGTGGAGGACCTTCACCACTTAAGTGTTAATTCAAAATTAAAATAAAGGTAATCATTGGTATACACACTTTAAACTGCAAAGTACGTTTCAATAATTTCCTCCAATATATGAGATATATGATATATATTCTAATGTACAAAATTGTGCTTTGTTCACTGTGGACTACTTTAAACTTAAAAAGTTTATTAGCAACAATTTAATCTTTAAAGTTCTATTAGAACAAATAATCCCAATAAACCACAGCATTTAATACATTTCCGGACGAAAAAAGTGAATCCCCTATTGTAAAATTCATAGTTTTCAAACCCTGGGAATATTAGTAGAAGACACTATTATCTTTTTTATAATGATGCTCTCAACTAACACACCATAATACATCAGCTTCCTATTGACTTACTGTAAAAATGGCTTCCTAAAAGAACCGAAAAACAAGAACATAGCATCTGGTTGGATCAATTGTGAACTTTTTTAAAAAATAAGTCAGTGTCTTTTAACACAAAATGATGAAAAGTACATCGACCACAAACCTTCCAAGATACGGGAAATTTAAGTTATTGACGCCCAATTTCACTGGCAGCCGAATATGTATAATTACCAGAATCACACGCATTTTGGGAGAAAACTTTTACCAAAGTATTGCAGAGATCAAAATGGCATTGGAACAACTTTATAAAAACCTAAATGTATAATTAGAAAAAAAAATTCACCAAATGATAGCCCTTCCATATTTTTCGGGTTCTCATCTAGGACATTATTCGTTTAAACCAGAAAAATAGTCATCAAAGAAAGAGCAACAGATATGTACTAGATAAATGGTGAAACGGAGACCGTTATCAGATATAATGTATCTTGGTATGGATGACGAGTCATTAGACTTCTTATAAGGCGAGACGCGCAGCGTCGAGCCTTATGAGGAGTCTAATGACAAGCCATCCCATACCAAGATTCATTATATCTGATAACGTTCTCTGTTGAACCGTTTATCTGACATACACAGCGAGCAGAGGCATACTTTTTATAATTCAATTTAAAACATAAAACATTTTTAACTTCAAAATGTCTAAAAAGTAAAATATACATAATGATTTAATTTTAAAACACTACTGTCTCTGGTGATATCTTGTGATTGTGCTAAAGACTACGGTAAAAAGGTAGGACAATTGAAGCTGATTGATCGATCTCACCATAAGACCGTGAAGGCTTAATGATGCGTTTCGAGAGAAAATCATTGTATGCCTTTAACACGGTGGTCAGTTTTAAATAATAATTGGTGATGATTAAAAATGGTCAAAGGTTTTTATAAACTAATATTTCTAACACCATATATTTTCTGTATTGTGTACACACAAATGAAAAATGTCATTACATCGGCCAAAGCCAACGCGTTCCTTGTGGTACCATCCCTTTATGCAGGGTTACGCCACTGACGGTGTATAAAATGTACTGCATTTAGATGTACAGCATCCTTTGGCGAAACATAAGCCATGGGCTCTTGCTGTATGACTACTATGCTGGAATCGCGTTTCAAAATTAATGGTAGATTCCCTTGACTCCCTTGTTTTTTTTTGTTTTTTTTTGCTTTTTATTCATATGCTCGTGTTTATCGTTGTATACACATTTGACATTACAATCAATTATTATGCAAATGAACAAAGCGAGATAATTAACATAGTGATTTCCAATTTTAAAATAGCTATTTGATACAACGTGCTATTTACCTGATGGTGTTTAATGCAAACAAGTACGCAAGAGCTCGATTGATTTGTTGTTAAATATTTTACCATTATTACGTAAAACCCTGTTATCAGGGTAACGCTATCATTGTGAAGTCCCAAGAATGCAAATGAGCCAATTGAATACAATGGCATGCTCTACCGCCCATATAACAGGGTACTCAACAACGGAATAAAGCTCATTATCCTCATTTGCATTCTTGGGACTTCACAATGATAGCGACACCGTTATCAGTTTCTGATCAAAATAGGCCTATTTGATTTAAATATCAAGATTATCAATTTAATTCGCTGACTTCCATGACTGTATAACAATTGTTGATAATAATGTCAAACTAGAATCAGTGTTTCTTATTCTCCATCTAGGCTCACTTCACTGCCCAGAACGTTATCTAAATGCTTTGTTAGATAACAGCTCTAGACCTCATTCTTAAAAATAACGGTCAGGGCAACGAACTTTAAACAAAAGAAACACAATGGATAATTTATGAATAGAAAAGGGCTAGGCGTGTATAGCCAGAGAACGGACGTCTATATGGGTCGTCTTATCAAGCATCTATTCGGAAGGTGGTCTTATATCCTTGTCTAATGAACAAACACGTAACTATTTTGCGTCGAAATTATAAGTAAAACAGGGACAGCAAATTATATTATGTCAGAATAAAATGGATACAAATTATATTGAACGTTGTCAAAAGACGAAAAATTAAAATACCAAGACAGATTTACCTTCAACTACAAAACGGTTAAATGATACAGTGCGGCTAAGCATGCTAAGTAGATTAATAATGATCCTAATTATACTTGAAACAAAATCTTTCACAGATTTATCTTCTTTACTGTGTAATTTCCGTTTGTAGATTTTAGATTTGTAGGTGCCCAAATTTCGTGGCTTAGGATCAATTTACATTTGATGGAAACGAAACAGAAAAGGAATTATGAATTATTTGTTTTAAAAATGTTAATTCTGTAATAATCGTGTAGCTTAATTTGAGGTTGAACAGATTGAAAAATTATGATTAAGGAAAACTACTTTACGAAAGAGAAACAATCAATATTTTAACCCTAACACTTTTGACAACTTCTTTGGAATTCCTCCGAAATTTACAAGTCAAAATCGCAAGTTTTCACCTGGATTCGAATCCGGGACCTTCCGGTTCCCAGTCCAATTCTCCCTATTTCAAGTCACTGAGCAGGCGCTGCCATGGCAGTGATTTCGTGATCATAGCTAACTCGGGTCTATGACGTATTAGGACTTAGACCCGAGTTAGCTATGATCACGAAATCAAATGATGACGTATTAGGACTTTTAACTTTGTGGAATGGGATATTATGAGATTCAGTTGAGTTAGGGTTAAATAATATATTTATTATTACTGTTTCAAATAAATGTCGGACAGGAACATGATTTCTGAACGCAGCCACCGCGTATCCAAAAGTTGTGACAAGAACCGGACACCGAGAAGTACGCAACACTGTTTCCAAACAGTAATCCACAGTACCGTGACATCGCGCGTGTCTGAAAAGCGTAAAATGCACACGCAATTGTGTTACGCCAGGCTCTAAATTTTCGTGTCCGAGAATTATATGAAATAACAATAGCTGTTTCACAGAATCTGAAATGCAGCAAATTATAAACGAAACAGCGTTTGTTACGCAATATGTGTTATAGTCAAATTGGTTATACAGAAACAAGCTATTAACAAAAAGGGTTAGAAGTGTGTATTTAATCAATGGAAATTTAAACCTTCACCGTTACTACATTATTTGAGTGGGTACAACATGAGTACATTGAAATTTGTAACATACTATATACAAAATTAGACATGATGTTAGATGTCACTAGCAATTTAAACTATTTACTATTTTCAAATTATCTTCAAATAAAAGACAGACGCTAGCACTCCATATCAAATGAGACAGAATACCTTATCATGATCAAAAACAATAAATTCTACGGAAGAAAGAAGGAATTTCCCTATTGTAATATTCATATGTTTAAACCCTGGTAACGCTACAAAATGCAGAGAATGTACTGTGAAATTCATAACAATACTGGCTTGATTGCCCTCATATAAAATTCAACATGTGTAAGTGCTTATCACTTTGGTTAAGTTTTGAAAATAAAGATGGTCGATATGATTTTGTGGCAAGCAAATTGACGTTTATTAAAGAGCTCGTAGACATAAAGGAGTAAGTTTTTGGTCTCTCGCTAGTACTATCTCTCACATGATTAATTTAAAACTGAAATAATATGTGATGATTTACTCCGAAAAGGGGGACTTTGCGACAAAAAAATTATCAAGATACAGGTGAAAATAGGCAGAAATAAAGAAAATAATAAGAATTTACAGCAGATTTTCTGTTGTAAAATTTGATCGCCTTGATCAATTTCAACAAGTAAGGTGACATTTTAAAGCTAAGAAAATGTTGCAACTAATGAAATGAAAACAATCAAAATTGATATCATCTTCAAATTCCCCCCTTTCGGGGTGAGCCATCACATATTATTCCGGAATATGAAGTGTCGCGTACATCAGTTGCAAGACACTCACAAAAAAAGAAAGGGGAAAAACGAAGAAAGAAAAAGAAAAAAGAAAACACTTACCACTTATAATCTGATTGAACATCAATTTTGTTAAAACGACTCCAAAAATGGATCAAGCGATTTAACCTACTACACATACTATGCTACTCGCAATACACTCAAAAATTCTGTAGGTGTATATTCTGTGCTACGTAAATTCTTCATTTTCCGTAAAAAGATTTTGAGGAAGCAATTGCACAAAGAGTACTAAATAAAAGTGGTCGCGTTATTTACGCCTGATCTCCCTAACCTGTTCTTCATATATTAATTTTGCGTTTACTTTACTGGTTTATGGTTTGATTATATGTTATTATAGTAAAATTTAAAATTTAAAAGAATACGCAAATTATATAATCTACCTTGTGTATTATAGAACTAAAAACCGAAACTTGTTTTGATAATCAGTTGCAAAGATCTGATGACCTTCTTTTGTGTGGAAAAACAGTAAGCGGTTTACAGTACTCAACAGAAATCTTGTGTGTATCAAATAAAAACATATCACTAATTTTACTGTTTTAATTTTTTTATTAGGTTTATTGGGTTTACTTTAAAACAATGATGTAAAAGGTCATTAAAGATTTCAAAATGAGGTGAGGAAATATATGCGCTTGTGGCCAACTATTTATCATATAAAAACACACATCCTGGAACTAAAAAAACTAAATTATTCAACTTTTTTCAGTATATGCAACGCACCACAAATTAGTTTTCCATTGACTTATTGTGCAAAATGGCTTCAAAAAACCAAAATACTGAAACACTCAAGAATAAAGCAATTGGTGGTTTCAACAGTGCCTTTTCTTAAACAATTTTAAACTCTTCTAACACAAAATGATAGCAAAAGTACATCATGACCGCAGATTTTTCGAGATACGGGACGTTGAAGGTGTTGTCGCCAATATCACTGAGAGCAAAATATGTACATATTACCGGAATTACTTACACATTGGGAGATATCCTTAAAAAGTTTGCCAAAGTACTTTCTAGATATCAAAAATTACAAAGGAGAGATTTTACATAAACCGAATTAACAAAATATATTTGCCAAACTTATAGTTATTCCATATTTTTGAGGGTTCTCATTTAGAAGGACAGTCGATTTTTCTTATTTTAGAAACATTGAATTGAAGACGCCAGTTTATTTAGTGCTGTGGTCCCTGTAATCTATATGCTTAACGGGATAATGTGCTGTTGAAACATTTTTTGAGCAGCCACGTCACCATGAAGTTCTTGGTCATTTGACTTATCTCTGGAAATGCTACACAAAACGGTACATTTAAACCGACTTATTCTATCTATACGCTTAACGGGATAATGTGCTGTTGAACACCTTTTGGACTAGCCATATCACAAAGTGATGAATATTGACGCCAGTAAAATGTGATTTGGCAACATTTTATGCAACATTAATACGTGATTTTGAAACGCTATATATGATAGACTAGATTGACTTCACTATAAACATCGACCTGAATAGTTTAATTTACCTATATAAATCAAGAAAGAAAGTGGAAGTCGATAATCAGACAAAGGGGGATTAACTCTCCTGCTACGCGGGCGTGTTAATCGAACCTGGTGTAGCAGAAAATAAGTCCCCTCGTTCTTATTGTCTGGGTTGTACAGTAAAGTAAAGGCTAACAACTCTCACAACATTAGTTTCACGCTTTATTCCGTTATGGTCTATGGAAGGCGGACTACCATTTCAGGGGGGATTAAGATTACTTTCACATCGGAACCTAATTGGTAAAAAGCGAGGGAACTACCACTGCACTACCGAACCATTTTTAAATATTATTAATAGTAGCTTAATAGGGCCAAACCATAGTCGGCCTTTAAAACACAATTTCGCTACCAAACATTTGGTCATGACGACACCAAACAGTTGTGATCTATCTAAAATATAAACTGGTAACAAACATGTGACGCAGTGTATATGGCAATTCAACACATGTGCAATTTAGCGCGAAATTTTATTTGGTCTCAACTCGGTGTTGAAGTAATTTTATTTGAGGTCAATCGTCATTTTGACGTCACGACCAAATGTTTGGTAGCGAAAAATTTTGTTAGAAGGCCGACTATGTTTTGATCCATATTGAAAAAATGTTTATAGTGCAAGGAATAAAAAATAAGAAATAAGAAACATCATTCTTCCACTTTTAATAACTTTAAATGAATACAAGCACAAAAAGTACACTACTGCTACGTAGTTTGACAGAGGAGACAAAAAAGTAAAGCATTAAAAACTACAAAGTAAACTTTTACCTTAAACAACAAACAAGCTGGTATAGTGTAGCCGAGTAGATTTATAAAGATTCTGAATCTACTTAAAACACTTTTAAAGATTTATCTTTTTAACGTACAACTTCTGTTGGTAGATTTTAGATTGTAAGTGCAAGTATTAATTTCGCACCTTAAGGTCAACTATTTGTATTGTGTCAGATTTTCTATATTATATTTCCTAAGCATTAGAATACATTATACTGCTTTTCATAGTCTATCTTGCTTTTGTCTTTTGAAATTTTGGAACTTTAAAACGAATAAACGGCCTTTATAAGTAAAATGTGATGGCGCATCCTGAAAAGGGGGACTTTGCTACAGAACACTTTTCAAGAAACTGGTGAAAATAGGCAGCAAAAAATTGCCAGCAGATTCCCTGTTGTAAAATTTGATCACCTTCATCAATTTCAACATTTCAGGTGTCATTTTAAAGCTTAGAAAATGCTGTAACAGATGAAATAATAAAATAAAAATTGATATTATCTGCGAAGTCGCTCTTTTCGGGGTAGGCCATCACAAATGTACCGACTGAGTTAAACAAATACACTTTATTCCAATTCAAGCTACTTGCACACAAAATATTTACTGAGTTAGGTGACTCAGATACGTGAGTCTTTTATTTGTCTCTGTAGTGATGCACTTTGTATGCTAACTGAGTCACTGTAGTGAGTCATGTGACTCAGATGTGATGAGTTAAATGACGCCGATCATGTCCATCTGAATCAGAAGACTCAACTTCATTACCTTAATGAGTCATCAGTTTTGTCTCTGTAGTGAAGCACTTGCTTGTGTAAAATGAGTCAAAAGACTCAGATTAAAGATAATGCAGGTCATCTGACTCACTCATTATTGACTTATTTGAGTGACGTCCTCTTTGTGCACAAACATGGAGGATGATATCCGAAAAGGTGTTGGTGACTGTAGTCGCAATATTGCCCATTATCAATATAGTAGACACTAATTCCGAGGCAAAGAGGTTCAGCTTAGGCTAGGCTTACTGCATTAAAACAACAATGGACTAAATGGTCCAATATTGTAAGCTAACTCCATATAAAATCACTGCTTAATGAAGTAATTTATACTTGTATGTATATGTCAGCTCCAGAAGTTCCACATATTACTTCTGACAGTGTTAAATGTCAAAAAAGTGCTCATAGAAATGACAATTTTGTGTCAACAATCACTAACGAACGCTTTCGTCACCGACCATGCGTGTTCAAGAAACTGGCCGACCCACAGCCTCGTTTTCAAATTTCATATTTGACTCGGTAATTTATGTAAGTGAGTCAAAAGTCGTTATTGACTCAAAATTCTCCAACAAGTGAGTCAATATGGTATCATCATACTGAGTCACCTGAAATTTGACTCACTATGGGATTTACTGTGAGTCAATTATGATTCACGTAGTATCATAACTGAGTCAATTTGTACATGACTCAGGTAAAATAAGGCAAAACGAGTCAATTGACTCAGTAAATATTTTGTGTGTGCGTAATGCCTTAAATGTCTTGGGCATTACAAGGCTAAATCCAGAGATTCAGATCGTTTTAAATCTGCAAAGATTATGTTTGGCTTATCATATCGCTGCTGTTTTAGCACGTACTGTTATATTACGCCGAGTTTTAAAAACCTTCTGTGATCTAGATATCGCAGATATATTCTTCAAAACGTCGACGATACTAGCTTTTATTCACATTTTTAAAGCAAAAATTATCCATTTTCTGGTATAACTAGGAAATACAAAACTTATCAATGACTCATCTAAAACCCAGGTATCAATCTTTCAAATCAAATATTATATACCTGCTACACACAGTAAAAAATAATTACTCATATCGTGGTAAAAAGGGAACTCGCGTCTTCTTTGTAAACTTAACCTCTACTAAAATGGTAAACAATTGCCCTGTTTTTGGTAATAAACTACCATCGGCAGTGGTAAAAGTTTACCATGGCTTGCCATGTTTACCATGGTTTACCATGCCGATGGTAGTTTATTACCAAAAACAGGGCAATTGTTTACCATTTTGGTAGAGGTTAAGTTTACAAAGAAGACGCGAGTTCCCTTTTTACCACGATATGAGTAATTATTTTTTACTGTGCACTATCCTTATTGTATGTGCCACTTAAATATTTAGGGATTTGAATATTACACTCTGAATTATATTTGAGTCTGTGTAAGCGAGCATGAATTATTTATATGGACATATGAAAAGTGAGATTTCGGCCAAGGACATTGATCGGAAAGGCATATATTCAGACCGCAACCACTAGTCTGTCTGCACGTTTGAAAACAAAAACTTGAAAAACATAAATTTAATGTGATTGCTCACCACGAAAGGGGGATTTTGCAGAAGATATCAATTTTGATTTTATCATTTCATCTGTTACACAATTTTCTAAGCTTTAAGGGCAAAGGGAATCCATCTGCTCAGGAAAATGTGAATCATAACTATTTTTTAATCATGAAAAGATAAAACGTTTGCACTGCCTTTGCGGGGACTCGAACCATGGATTATGGCAGGGGTTAGTCATGTATTACGAAGCGAGGGATCTACCGCTGAGCTATCAAGGCAGCGTTGAGATCATGAACTAAAATCTAAAACATAAACATTAGAATGCCGTACTTTTGTTTACATAAAAATTTCAATTTTTGCCTCATTGAAATGCTCAATTTGTAAGTAAATTATTCGAATGCGTATATCATACTTAAAACAGGCAATTCATAGCTCAAACAGGGCGAACTCAGAATCGTAATTCACGTCCGGATTTTCGGGCAAAACAACGCGAGTTTGTAACATTATATTCAAAATCAACTCAGTATATTTATAAAATATTGTTTGTAATTCAATAAGAAGTATCAAGCCTACTGTCAAAATTTGAAACCAGTCGAATTGTTCGAACATCATGAAATTATAGGGTTTCGGCGAAAAAGGGTAAACTTTTTCGAAGTAGTCTTTGGGCGTCATTTTGACTTTGATAATGGACGTGAAATCACTTGTGTGTAAAACATAAAAATCACTTTAGGTTGGTCAAATGTTTGGAGTAAATATTTATCCATATTTATTCATCATGTTCCGTGATTTGGCCAACGTTTAATAATTTTACTTTTGATTCCACCCCTCAGACGAACTAGAAGCACTGCACAAATATTGCGGAAGTTGCAGAAAATATTTCAGGATGGGTTTTCGAGAAATCAAGCCGTTAATCTCCCTTAAATTGCATCTTATCTGATGGACTACATCATAATCGGGAAGAAAAATAAGGTGAGAATTTTGACCTTTCTTTACATGTAAAAGTATAGGCCGGCTATTTACTGGCGTGAATCCTGAACGTAATCACAATTTGGACGTATAAACATTTATAATTGTGATACTTTCATACAAAACAAGGTATTCTATATAAATTAAGTCACTAAATTCCACGGTAGATAGAATAAATGTCCCAATTGTAATATTTATATTTTCAAACACTTATAATACTAAAAATGAAGGAGACTGAGTTGTTGAAGTCATAACCCTCCTTTCAACCATGCTCAAAGCTCTTCATATCAAATTCAACAAATAGGTGTCAATGCATATCACAGGAGTTTGGATATGTTTTGAAAACAAAGTTAACAAATGTCATTGAAAATACGGTTTTATAGCGAATTATATATTTATTATAGTAAATTTGTCTAAGTAAAGGAGTGAATAATCAAGTCACTTACAATAATTTGATACTTTAGCATGTTTAATTGAACTCTTGAGGTAGAGTAACAAGAAAGACTCGACACAAAAACAACCTCTGCTGTATGAACTTTAATTTTGTTGAAGGAATCCTGAAAAATCACCGGTAATGGATCAACCCAATTTAACCTATAAAATATATAAACACGGGAGAATTCTATATTGAATTAGGTGTAAAATCTGCCCATGTTTATGTTCATCTTTTAAAAAAACATTTTGAGGAAATAATTGAATTGAGTGCTCAGTTTAAAAAATAAGATGTCGTGTTTTTCAAGCTTGATCTCTCTAAAAAAACATTTTGAGGAAATAATTGAATTGAGTGCTCAGTTTAAAAGATAAGATGTCGTGTTTTTCAAGCTTGATCTCTCTAACGAGTTCCTTATTAATTTGTCTTGCTTGTTCTTTTCTATGGTTGCTGATACGTTATTTATATCCGTTTACAAAGAATATGTACAAAATGAACAATAATATGCTATACATATTCTAATGTACAAAATTGTTCTTTGTTCACAGTGAACTGTATTAAACTTTTGGGCCGTATTCTCGAACGATGTTTATCTACACGTTGGTTAGACATAAAATGCGTTTAGTTAAAATCTGATTTTAGCTAAACGCTCATCAAATATTTGAACAGCTCGTCTAGTAAACATCGGCATTTAAAACCAAGAAATATCATCCCCTGAACTGTGCACGTAAGAGATATGCACTAGTGAACTTTATATAGTTGAATTAATAGTAGGTCCCTAGTCAATACAGATTTCTACGCCTCATCAATTACACGGTTTGTTTTATTTCATGAAGTGATGCCTCTGTACAGTGTTGAATACGTTAATACAAGACCTACGCTATGCAATAGCTAGAACACAGTACCACCATGTTTATAATGACAATTCATGGTATATTTTCATAAAGATCACAATGTGAGTGTTTATTTTTCGTCATGGTCATGTCCATATCGTCATATTATCATTTTCTAGCATTATTCATTAAAATCATTACATTTTTAAAGCATACAGTAATAAAAAAGCTGTCGGACACATGATGAAAATACAATTTAAACACACCTTAAACTACCCCCTGACCTAGTTTAGTTTTAAACGCAGTTTAGAGCAGTTTAACTACAAGTGGTTAAAATTTAAACAGTGATTACATTTAGTCACTCTTTGAGAATTACGTTTATCTTTTTTATGGTTTAAATCGGGATTTAAACATTGATTAGCGTTAAACATATTTCGAGAATACGGCCCTTTAAAAGATTTATTCGCAACAATGTACCGGTAATATTTAAAGTTCTATTCGAAACAAATAATCCAAATAAACCACAAAATTTAATATCAAGTCATTAAATTTTCGGACGAAAAAAAGCCTGAATCCCCTCTTGTAAAAGTCCCCGGGGGGGGGGGTAACTGGGTATTTTGACTGGGTAACCACCCGCGTTACCAAAAAAGCGAGACCTGGACAGGTCTCGAGACTTGCAATATAGGGTATCAAAATCGACCTGGTACTCTGAAGGTCTCACATAGGGTATCAAATTTGGGCTTTCAGATTCTGATAGTGTATCACACTATGAAGAAATGGTTGAATTATTGATAATGGTGCCTTAAATTGCTTCAAATACCTGGACACACTCCTTAAGAGTGTTCAAATGGTGTACAGTTACATTTTACCTATGATTTCTTGTAATAATTATTTCGTCACAGTCTCAGATAGGGTATTCATTTGAACAGGCATGGTCCCGGATAGGGTGTCCATTCGAACAGATAAGGTAGACTTTTGGTCTCAGATAGGGTATCATTTCATCAATTTTTGCAAATTTTTGGTCTCACATAGGGTCACCTTCGGAACCTGCGGAACTCGGGTGGTTACCCGGACACCAATATCAGTTACCCCCCCCGGGTAAAAGTCATATTTTTCAAACCCTGGGAATATTAGTTGAAAAGACTTATATCTTATAGCTACTGGTTGGATCAACGGTGCACTTTCTTAATAAATTATGGTCTCTTTTAACACAAAATGATGAAAAGTACATTTAACCGCAAACTATTTAGAGATACGGGACATTGAGGTTATTGACGCCCAATTTCACTGGCAGCCGAATATGTATTACCATAATTACACGCGTTTTGGGAGAAAGCCTAAAATTTTACCAAAGTTCTGCTGAGATCAAAAATGGCATCGGAACAGAAAAGGAATTATGAATTATTTGTTTTAAAAGTGTTAATTCTGTGATAATCGTGTGGCTTAATTTGATGTTGAACTGATTGAAAAAATTATGCTTAAGGAAAACTGTTTTACGAAAGTGAAACTAATAATACTTTAAATAATATAGTTATTAGCTGTTTCGCAGAATCTGAAATGCAGCAAATATTATAAACAAAATAGTGTTTGTTATGAAATTTTTCCGTAGTTAACATTTGCTATGGCGTTAAGTACATAATTCTCCTACATACAATGTGACCGATTAAAGTGAGGAAAGTATTCCAAATTGGTTATACAGAAACATGCTATTAACAAAAAGGGTTAGCATTCTGTGTTTTACAAAAGAGAAGCTAAGAAAAACAATCAATATTTTAAATAATATAATTATTAGCTGTTTCGCAGAATTTGAAATGCAGCAAATATTATAAACGAAATAGTGTTTGGTATGCAATTTTGTTTCCGTAGTTAACATTTGCTATGGCGTTACAATGTGATCGGGTAAAGTGAGGAAAGTATTCCAAATTTGTTATACAGAAACAAGCTACACACACTAATCTAAAGTATTGCAACATCGTCGACTGTGGTTGTGGCGCAAAATTTAAATAGCGTTTTTCGAAACGTTGGTTTAAAAACACTGGTATGCTAGTTATAATGATATCTTTATAAAGTTGTTTTCATGTTTCTTTTCTTTAATTATTTTGATGAATTGACATTTATTTCAATAACTACGGGGCTAGCCATGCAATTTAATGATAGCGACTGCTCACTTCTACAATGCCACTCAGAATAAGCAATTCTTTGAGAGCTGATATCTGTCGAGGATCAGATGTTAAATTAATCAACTCATGTCTCTTGAAATGTTTGTTATTCAAGACTCGTAGGTTAATGTTATCTCACGTGTCTTACTTCAGATTTGCGTAATGCGCATGTGCGTTTAGATTGATACTGCTAACGCCTTTTTCGAAGATCCTGTCATAAAAAAAACTGCGTGCAGTCGAGTGTGACGTCATTTTCAAGAACGATTAGTGGTTGTTTACAACCTGTTGACATGTTCCTAAAATACTTTAACATTGGTTTGCTGAGAATGACGATAAATTGGATGTTTTTGATATTCCCGTCATTTGTCGCACGTTTTTCGAATCAATACATACCAATGAAATTCAAACCATGAGTTATACACCAATTTTTGTCATCAAAGAAAGGTTGCATTGGTCGTATTCAAAACACTTATTCTTTAATTATCAAAACTCAATTAGACCCACACTTTTTAATGAAAACAATATGGCGTCAATTCAGGGCCGCTGTCACATTCCTCGGCAAATTCGCCATCCCAACTCTTTGCTGCCCGTGTAGAAAGCGTGGTCAATTGTTTCCCTTTCGTTACTCTACACATATGAGTCTACAATCCTTAAATATTCCTTCGAGAATAATTATACGTATTTTCACTTTCTAGGCAGTACTGAGCGACCAAAAAGACCAATGGGTAAAATGGCTATTTTTGCAATATGATTGATGATTTTCCATATGTGTAGTCTTTCATTGACGACTGCTTATACGCGAGTTATATGCATTACAAGAATCCCCCGACGTCTGGCAATTCCAGAAATCATTTGGCAGCAAAAAATAAAATCGCAGAGCAATATAACAAAAACGGATTCCTTCGGTTCTCAGGTTTACAATGTGCTTGAGATCTTCATTCAGTATCTCTCATAACGTCGCAATTTTGAAAGCAACAAACAATTTTAATGGACTAAAATAAGCTAAGGGGACTGTTTTAATGCATTGAACAATACACATTGGTACCATTGCTCAGCTAAATAAGAAATCAAATAATATCTATGGACGACTTATACTCGCAAACACCAGGATTTACGCTATGTTGCAATACTTCTGATAAGGGAGTGTATTAACAAAAAGGGTTAGCAGTTTGTGTTTAATCAATGGAAATTTAAACCTCTTAACGTTACTAGATTATTTAAGTGGGTACATCATGAGTACACAGAAATTTGTGAGATACTATATCTGACTACAAAATTAGATGTCACTAGAAATTCAAACCATTTACTATTTTAAATTACCTTAAAACATAAGACAGACGCTAGTACTCAATATCAAATTATTGTAGACAGAATATCTTTTTATAATCCCCTAATTATTAAAACAATAAGTTCTACGGAAGAAAGAAGGCATTTCCCTATTGTAACATTCATGTTTTTAAACCCTGGTAACGCTACAAAATGTAGAGAATAAGCTGTGAAATTCATAACAATAAATCACGCACAAAGTGCTTGATTACACCCTCATGCAAAATTCAACATGTGCTATTACGTTGGTTACGTTTTGAAAATAAAGATTATGAGATAGTCGATGCGATTTTGTGGCAAGCAAATTGACGTTTACTAAAGAGCATGCTGATATAAAGGAGTAAGTTTAAGATCTCTCACATGATTAATTTAAAACTTAAATAAATACTATCCTGGAATATGAAGTGTCGCGTACAGTTGCAAGACACTCACAAAAAAGAAAGGAAAAAAGGGGGGGGGGGAAAGAAAGAAAGAAAAAGAAAAAAGAACAACCTATCACTTAAAATCTGATTGAACTTCATTTTTTGTAAATTTGTTAAAAGGACTCAAAAAATGGATCAACTCGATTTAACCTACTTCACATGCTATGCTACTCGTAAAACACTCGAGGATTCTGTATTATGTATTGAATTAGGTGTATAATCTGGCTACGTAAATTCTTCATTTTCCGTAAAAAGATTTTGAGGAAGCAATTGCACAAAGAGTGCTAAATAAAAGGGATAAGTTGTCGTGTAATTTACGCCCGATCTCCTTAATCTGTTCTTCAC